>RJWT010020588.1:0-17916 GCA_004365215.1 Cuniculus paca
ATGCCAGGAAGCCAGCATGACAACTTCTCCTGTAGTTTGAACAGCAACCATCTTCCCCTCTGGAGCCAGGAAGTGATGCTCAACACAAAGACCAGAGCTCCCCAAAGTGAACCACAGCCACTCTCAACAAGGTCCTGAGCTCCTCCAACGATAATAGCCAAAGTCATATTGGGGAGCCAGTCTGACAAGCTCCTCCAGGAGAACCAATGGCTCCAAACAACAGCACTTAGGAGAACCCACAACGCCTCTGCTCTTCCCCTCCACATCTGTCTTTATACTGGCAACCTTCCTCAGATGGGTTGTCTAAATGCAGCACCATGCCGATTTAATTCAGCTGGTGCCAAGTTGACCACCAGTTCTTGATCCATAACAACTAGCATGTGGTCATATGTTCAATTCTCAGCCTTGTCAAACAAATAAAAACAAACAACAACAAAGAAACCCAAGTGAAAAGTCAATCTATAGGAAGGAAAAAAATAACTGTCAGTCATGGTGGTTCATGCCTATAATCCCAGGACTCAGGAGGCTAAGACAGAAGGACCAAAACAAGTTTGAGGGCAGCATGGGCTATTCAGTGAGTTCACAGCTAACCTGACCTGCAGAGCAAAACTCCATCTCAAAAAAAAAAAAAAAAAGGTTTGAGGGGTAAGGTACTTTCATACCATTTATCTGATAAGAAATGTATGTCCACAAGATATGAAGAACTCATACAACTCAAAAATAAAAAAAGATCCAATTTTAAAATGGAAAAAGAATCCAAACAGACATTTTTTCAAAACAAGATAGAAAAATAACCAATAAACATATGAAGTTATGTTCAATGTTACTAGTCAGTAGGGAAATGAAAATCAAAATCACAATGACATTCCACTTCACACCCACAAGAATATTTATAAATTACAATTCTGGCAAAGATACAGAGTAATCAAAACATTTACACACTGTTGGTAGAAATATAAAATGTGCTGGCACTTTGTAAAACAAACTGGCAGTTCCCTCATTTGGAAAAATATGGTTACCATATGATGCAGAATTTCTACTCCTCACTAAAATTAAAAAGGACCCAAAATGCCTAATAATTAGTGAATGAATACACTAAATGTAGTATATCCATACCATAGCATATTACTGGGTCACAGAAAGGAGTAATGATAGATCTACCACATTGTCTTGGTTACTTTTTTCTCCTTGCTGAGACAAAATACCTGATGCCCAAAATAAAGGAAGGAGAGGTTTATTTCTTACAGTTTGGGGGGGTTTCAGTCCATACTCAGCTGACTCCAAGGCAGGGTGGCATGGCTGAGGGGCAGCCATTCATGGTGGCTACAAGCAGCAAGAGTGAACAGCGCAAAAAAAATGGAAAAGCATGTCCCCATTTCAACCTTACACTGTATGTTGGTTCCACCCTTGGGTGGGTGCAAAACTCACACCACCAATCCCAGCACTAGACAATGAATCAATCACAAATGCTAGATTCAGTGGCTTCTATCACTACATGAGGCTTGTGGGGACCATCTATATACAAACCATAATACACATGAATTTTTTTGCTAGAAAAATAATACATATTTTATTTATCCAATGGCTTTTCAGTTGGGAGTGTCCTTACAAGAAGGTACAGTAATTAACTTGGAATAATATTCAAAATAGTCAGACTTTCAGGAAGATGGCATAGTGGTAAGCAGCAGAGAAACAGCCACTCTAAGATTTGGTACCCAGACACTGGAATATAACAACATGAAGAAAAGAAGAAGGAGAGAAATGGGTCCCCTAGTGGCTCCCAGTTTTATTCAAGGCCAGTGGGGGACCAGGGACTGCTGCAGGCTGTGGGGGTCTAGTTCCAGCTTCCCAGCCCAAGGCTAGCCTGAACGTCAGTGGAAATAGGGGCATAGGCTCACTGGAATTCTCCACGAGGCTGCTTCTGGATTGCTGGGATTGACGAATGCAGATCTAGACTATGTCTGCCCACATTGTCTACAGTGGCAGCAGAGACGCACCTTGAAGTGGCCTTTTTTTCTTTTCTTTTCTTGTTTTATTTTTTAATTTCTTATTTTTTCTCTCATTTTTTATTGTATGTTTTTTGTTCTTTCTTCATTGTTTGTTCTTGGCTTTACATGAGTATGAACATGGTTTCTAGGTTTTTGTTGTTGTTTTTCTGTTTTGTTCTGATCTGTTCTGCTCTTGGTTTTATTTCTTCCTTCTTTTCTTCCCTCCTATCCTCTGCACTAGTTTCCCAAAGTTTGCACAATCCTCCTTTGTCCTCCAACCTTATTTCTAATCTCTTCCTTTTCTCCTATTTTTCTATTTTTCCCCCTAATCCCTTTTAAATTTTCTTCCCTGAGGATAAAACTGTCAAATTGAAGACTTGTTTATTGCACACAATTTTCTGGTTTGTTTTAGATTTTGTTCTATAACCACAAAGCTAGTTCATACAGTTAAAGGTGGCAAATTAATAGTTACCTCAGTTTGTCATTTGCTAGGCTGTGTTTGATGCTATTAATATTACTGATGGTGTCACTTTAGCCTATGTGACATAACTTCTAACCAATTGTTCTTCCTGGAATACCAAGTGAGATTGCCCAAGAGTCATAAAAATACTATAGGCCGGTGCAAAGAACCAAGGCCTCAGCCAAGTAGGCAGCAACTTCTCACCCCCAATAAATTGAAGAGGTAGACTCTTACAACAGACTCAAAACCCAAAGTCCAGCTACACATGAAAGACACCTCTGAGAAGTAGGCATTTCCTAAAGGTTCCAAATACTAGCAATAAAGCTACTCACCATAGGCAATTTACAAGTGCCAAACCAGAAATTAAACTTAAAAAAAATACAAAATGAGAAGACACTTAAATAAGATGCAACACCAGACACTCAGCTCACCAAAGACAAACCCAGGGAGCAACCAGGTGAAACCATCTGAAAGACACCCACCTGGACTCTCTGAGGTGGTAACAACAAACCAAATGAATGAGCCTCTACAAAAAATCAAATCAGAAATAATTTTTCAGATAACTACAGAGATGGTGACCACAATGAAAGTCATGCTTAGAGACTAGAGCAGATACAGATTTTAAAAAAATAGAGGAGTTTAGTAAAAATGATGAAAATCATGAGTGCCCAACATAGGCACAAAATGAAATCTATAGAACAGACTCAGATATCCAGGAAATTAAAAATTCAATTGAAAGTATACACATCAGAGTGAGCCGATGTGAGGATGGAATCTCACATATAGAAGACAGGATTATGCTTAGCAATCATGAAAAAGAAATTTCTTAAAAATAGCAAGGGATCATGAGAAATCAATCCAGTCACTGCTAGATGATGCAAAGACAAATAACATAAGATTGATTAGAGTCAATGAGAAAGCAGCAGATAATGCAAACAACATAAAACAAAACAAAACAACAACAACAACAAAAACCTGTTTACAGACATCATGGCAGAAAACTTCCCTGACAGGGAAGAAGAATTTTATACACAGATAAGTAAGGCATATAGAACCCTACTTAGCCATCATCAAAAACAATCTACAGCAAGACATATCATAGTCAAGATTCCAGAAACTCAACACAAGAATAGAATATTTAAAACTGTTAGAGAAAAGAAACAAATCACCTATAAAGGAAAGCCCATCAGAATCATGGCAGGCTGCTCAATAGAAAACTTCAAGTCAAGGAGAACTTAGAGTGAAACATTTCAAACTCTAAAAGAAAACAACCTCCAACCCAGATTGATGTACCCCACAAAACTATCTTTCAAAATTGACAGAAAAATTAGACACTTCCACAACAAGGAACACCTGAAGAAATTCATAACCACCAAAAAAGCATTCCAAAATTTTCTGAAGGACATTCTAGAAAGAGATAACAAGGACTACAACTCTATATACCCCAACAGAATGAATCCATCAGGCGAAACAATCAATCAAACAGAAGGAGGAAAAGGGAGCTAACAACAAGAAAATAACATGACAAAGTCAATACATATCAGTTATAACCATCAATGTTAATGGTCTCAAATCTAGAATCAAAGTAAATACACTAGCAGAATAGATCAAGAATTTAAAATAGTTACAACTTGATGGAGAAGGAAATGTGGGGGAAGAGAGTCTGGAATTTTCATGCAGCACAGAAAAAAAAACTTAAATAGGACACTGCAGGCAGTAGAAGATAAATATCAACATAATTATAATTGGAGATCTAAATACCCCACTACTGCAAATACAGTGATGCCTTGTTCATGACCACTTTTGTTTGTGAAATATTTGGTTCACAAACAGAAGTGTTCCTCAAAAAAAATTTCTTTTTGTTTGCAAACTCTGCATCAGGTGATGAACACAACCATAGCCATCTTTCCATTTGAACATGAACATGACCTCTTTTCTAGAATCATGGAACAAATAAGCTCATGAATCAAAGTACCACTATAGATCAACTAGACAAAAAATAAAACAACAAAGAGGTGCCAGAGGTGAAACTACCCCTTCAAAGACTGACTATATACCTATAAAGTATTCCACTTAACAACAGAATACATTCTTTTTAGTAGCACATAAAACTATTTACAATAGAGACCATAAAACATGTTTAAATAAACACACACAAAAAATTATTTCACCAAACTATTAGATCATAGTGCATAAAACTAAGATTGGTGGCAACAGAAAACACAGAAATTATGCGAAAGACAGAGATTAAACATTACACTTGCATAATCAAGTCAATTTCTTTAATGAACAAAGATGCAAATATCTGTAAGAATGTACTGGCAAAACTGCAATAAATCATTAAAAAGATCATACAGCATGACCAAGTTGGCTTCACCCATGCATGCAAGAATGTTTCAACACACTCGAATCAATAAATCTAGTATATTAATTACATAAAAGAAGCAAGGACAAAAATCACATGAAGATCACTATACATGCAGAAAGAGCCACTGACAAAATCCAATATTCCTTAATGATAAAATCCCTGAGAAAAATAAGTATAGAATGACCTTATTTCTATATGATAAAAGCCATTTATGACAAACCTATTGTGAACATTACATTAAATTGAGCTGAAAACTTTTCCTCTAAAGTCAGGAACAAGACAAGGATGCTCACTGTCACCATCGCTGTTCCATGTGGTATTCAAAATTTTAACTGAAGCAGTCAGGAACAAGAAATAAAAGAAATATATATTGAAAAGGAAAAAGTCAAGTTTTACTTATTTGCTAATGATATTATTTACAAAGAAGACCTAAAGAATTTCACCAAAAGACTCATAGCACTAATAAACAAATTCAGCAAAGTAGCAATATAAAAAAATTGACACTCAAAAATCAATATTCCTATACACCAATAATAAACCCACTGAAAAATAAATTAGGAAAACAATACCACTCACAATAGCATCAAGAAAAGTTAAATACAGTATTTAGGAATTAACCTAACCAAGGAGGGGAAAGACTTTTATGGTGGAAAATACAGCACTCTGAAAATAGACATAAAAGAGAACATCAGAAATTGGAAAGTATCCTGTGCTCCTGAATAAACAGAACTAATATTTTCTATATGGCTATAGTATCAAAACTAATACGTAGATTTAATAAAATTCCAAACAAAATACCAATAGCATTCCTTGCAGAACTAGAATAAACAATCGTAAAACTCATATGAAACTTGAAGGGAACTATAATAGCAGGAAAAAACCTGGGAAACAAGGACAAAATGAGAGGTGTCCCAATTTCAAGTAAAATTACAAAGTTAGGCAGGAGACAAAATGGCAGAATGGTGAGCCACAGCAAAATTCAGCCTCTCCAAGATCTGGAATCCAGACACTGGAAAATAACAACTTGGGGAAGATAAAAAAGAGAAGTAGATCACTGGAAATCCGAAGGAACTGAAAGAAAAATTAAAAACTATACAAGAGTTGGAAAGATGGACCACAGCGCAGAAAAGGGAATTAAACAGTCTAGACTTTCTCCAGCTCCCAGCTCTTAGTTCACGGGGAGGAAAGACTGGTTCTACAGAAGCAAGGTGAGTGAAAACTAGGAGCTCCAGGGGAAATGGCAGCAATGTGGGCTCTAGGGGGAGCCCATGATTCTTGCGATCTGCAGGAAGAGTGTTCTGAGGATTACTCCTTCCACGTGGCAGGCAACAACCAAAGGGACCCAAGCACAGTACCCACCACATAGTTGGGGAGTGCCTGGTTGTGAGCCATTCCAGAAGAAAGGGATTGTGGTTTGATCTGGGACTCAGAACAGCAGGCGGATGGCTTCACTTCAGGGTTCCCAGTATTACCTTCCCACAGTACTGAGTGAGAGCCACAGGAGACAGCCACAGACAGGGAGCAGGCCACAAAAAGAAGCTCCCTGAGGGGTCTGAGCTCAGGTCAGAATGATATGGGTTCCCCAAACGCCCACTGCAGGCCTACTGTGAGTTGCACTGGGTCTGAACATGCCAGCAATGAGTACTTGAGCCCTGATCCTGATGGCTCCATCTGCCATGAATCTGGGAGTCTGTTGCCTTCCTTAACTACCAGTATGAGCATAGACACATCTCAATGTGGACACTGCCACAGCCTGGGATAAACAGGCCTGTGGAATGTGGGGGACACCTCAGAAACCCACAGGCCACAAGGTTAGATGGAATAAGCTGCAAATTGCTGGACTCCAAAATTGCAGGTGCTGGAAAGTAACCACTCATTCAAAAATACAAAGAAATTATGTTTTCTGTTTTTGGACTCATGTTCCCCCTCCTTCTTTCTTCCTCACTGGCTTATTGGGGTTTGGGGAATTTTCCTTTGTCCTTTTTCTTTGTTTTTTTTTCTTTTTCCTCTCCTGTTTTCTTTTATTTTTCCTTGTAGTTTTTTCTTATTTTCATTTTCTATACTATAGCTTTTCTTTTTCTCCCATTTGTTCTTTTATCATCTATTTACTATTTGTTTTTCTCTGTGACATTTAATTTTATAAATGTTCTTCTAGTCCTTAATAGACTCTTTTGTATTACTTCTTTCTTCTCCTTCTCATCTCTCATTGTTTAAATTATCAAATTTTCCTTCTTGCATTCTCACATTCCCAACCCCTATATCTTTAATAATATAATGATTAAGTTTTATCAGTCTTTAGTTAGCTTGTTAACACTGAGTTATTACTATTGAATCCTTTTCTATCATTAGTGGAAGTAGAGTTGTCACATTTAGTGCATGTTTTTTGTATGCCAATGTCTGGGTTCTCTTATTGTTTATCCTACAAATGTGGCTTTGTTTTCTATCGTTAAGAGTGATATATTATTGTTCTTCATGGCATGTCAATACCCAATTTAGCTTGGGTGACATTGCTTTTGCTGATTTGCTTAATATTTCTAGGGAAACATAATTGTTGCTATTAACAGGTTTTCTCTGTATGCCAATATCTGGATTATCTGTGTAACGTTAACAATACTGTGGTCCATTCCTGAAGAACTGGGTGTTGACCCAACTGCACTACATCCTACCTCCCCAACTTAGCAGAGGTGGTTGGATCTTGGGTCAAAGGCTAGGGACTATTGTTAGCCATGCCCAGAATGCATCACAGAAAAGCAGACTAAAGACAGCTTCACAGTAACAACAAAGTCTTCCCACTTTGTGCAAAATCAAGCACAAAACAAAACAAATTTTTAAAATGGAAACATGAAAAGACAAAGCAACAAAATTACTCCCAAAATTCTCAACTCCTCCAAAGCAGAAGCAGGTTTCATTGAGGGGGACGAAAGCAAAAGCCACACAGCCAAATTATTCAAAAGGATAACAAAGGAGATTAACAAACAGATCAATGAGGTGCTTGGTTGGATCACAGAGGACATAACTAAACATACAATGAATTTAACAAACAAAATGATCAGAAAACTTACAGAAGACACTAATAAAAAGCTAGCTAAACTAGACAAAATGATACAAAACATGAAAGACCAGTTGAGCAAAGGATTAAAGTCCATGAAAAAGTTCCAAGCAGAAATTGAGGAAGTTAAAAATTATATTAAAAGTACAGGCAGCAAAAGTAATCAATTCGAGGACAGAATATTACAATTAAGAGATAGGGTTCTCAAATACCAATTATTCACAGGTACCTTAAAAGCAAGATACATGAAAAAGGGATCCAAGAGCTGCTACACAACCCAAAGATTAAGATTAATTGGAATAAGTGAAAAATCAAAAGACAGCACAAAGGACACCAAAAAAACCTGTTTACAAAAATAATAGCAGGAAAGGCAACTGGAAGGAGACTCAGCAAGAAGACAAAGCACATCTTCCCATAAGCCAGGTTCCACCAGGGTAATCAGGAGGAGACTCAACAAGAAGACAAAGCACATCTTCCCGTAAGCCAACCAGTGTGCAGGCTGGGAAACCAGAAGAGCATCCTCCCCCGACACACACACCACCACGGTAAGCAGTGGGCTGATTCAGAGGACTCAGGGTGAGATGATAGCAACTGAGGTGAAAGGAATAGCTTGATGCTTGAGATATTTGATTGATGTTGCAGACCTGGGATTGGTGGTCTGGGCATCTATTTGGAGGATGGCAGTGTACATTGTGGGGGATTTCCTTCTGTCTTGTTTTTGAAAATCCAATATTTTGTTCCATTTTACTGTTTCATTTTATTCCTATATCTGGTAAACTGTGCAACTATTTTGAAGATAACAATATGCACTATATCAATCATTGTTAAATTCCTATCATCTTGTTTTGAAAACCTATATAGCTATTGTTTTTGTTGTTGTTGTTGTTGTCGTTTCCTTTTCTTGCTGCTTTTTAGGTTTGCTTGCATCTTGATTTTTCTGCTTTTTTCTTTTGTCTCTTTAAAATAAAGACATTTCTAAATGTACAAAAATAATAGCAGGAAACTTTCCAAATATAGAGAAATAATTAAGCATTTAGGCACATGATGCATACAGAATGCCAAATACCCATGATCAAAAGATAGTAAACATATTCAAAGTCACATTATAATCAACATACCTGAACTTCAACACAAGGACAGAATCTTAAAAGCTGTTTTAAAAAAATAACCAACAAGTTACTTATAAAGGTAAACATCAAAATTAGATCAGATTTCTAACACAAACCTTAAAGGTCAGGACAGCATGAAGTTTCAAGCCCTAAAGCATAGCAAGTTCCAGCCCAAACTTATATACCTGCAAAACTCTCCTGCAAAATTGATGAAGAAAGGAGATATTTCCATGACAAAAGAACACACCAAGAAATTCATGGTCACCAAAGATATAAAATCAAAGAATTAAAAACAATATTCATGCCGCAAGAACCTGGAAAAAACAGAAGTAGCTATCCAAATTTCAGAAAAGTACAAAAAAATTCTGAATATGCTAGAAAGAGGAAATTAACCCAACCAAGACCCCCTCCACTCTAATAGAATGAATATACCAAGAATGAGCAGTCAAGCAGAAGGTGGGGTGGAGTTCAGCAACAGGAAAGTAATGTAATTTCAGAAATAAGTCAATAATTTTCAGCAGTAACTATCAATGTGACTCACCTCCCATTTCCCAATGAAAGACAGAGATTGGCACAATGGAGCAAGAAACAAACCCCAATGATATGCAGTATACAAGAAACACGTTTAACTAAAAAATAAATTCAAAGATATAAAATCAAAGAATTAAAAATAATATTCATGCAGCAAGAACCTGGAAAAAACAGAAGTAGCTATCCAAATTTCAGTAAAAGTGAATTTCAAGCCAAAAATGATCAGAACAGGCAAAGAAGCTCACTGCATATTTGTGAAGGGAAAAATTCAACTGGGAGAGATAGCAATTATGAATATATATGTAACAAACACCAGGGTGCCCAACCTTATTTTAAAACAAACACTACTAGATGTAAAAAAAAAAAAAATCAGATAAACACCAGTACAATTATAATGGGGGATTTCAATAACCTACTGTTACAAATAGATCAACTAGACCATGAAAGAAAATCAGAGTTGAACAAAACATTAATGGACTTAAGAGATATCTATAGAGTATTCCACCCAACAACCACAGAATACACATTCATCTCAGCAGCACAAAGGACTTTCTTCAAAATAGACCACATATTTGCCCCATAAACAGGCTTAAAGAAATGCAAAAGAATCAAAATCATCCCCTGCATCTTATCAGATCATAGTACAATAAAACTGGAAATCAATGGAAAAAGAACCACAGAAATTATTCAAACATACACTAAACAATACTCTTTTGAATAATCAATGGGTCACAAATGAAAGCAAGGAAAATATTAGTTCATAAAATCAAATGATAACACCAACACAACATACCAGCATGTAAGGTACACAATAAAAGCAGTCCTAAAATGGAAGTTAACAGTTACGAATGCTCACATCAGAAAAATGGAGTGAGTCCAAATAAATAAACTAATGATTCACCTCAGGACCCTAAAAAAAAACAGAAACAATCCAAATCCAAAGCAAGTGTGAGGAAGGAATCAGAGCACAAATTAAGGAAATTGAGACTAAAAAATAATATAAAGAATCAATGAATCAAAGAGTTTGTTCTTCAGAACAATAAATCAAGTAGACAAACCCCTAGCCAGTCTTACCAAAAAGAGACCCAAATGTATATGATTAGAAATGAAAAAGATGAAACCACAGCAGATCCCACAGAAATCCAGAACATAGTAAATACTTTGAGAACTTATATTGTAATAAAATGAAGAATTCAGGACAAATGGATAGATTCCTAGATACATAACCAAGCTGAACAAAAAAGGGATAAAAAATCTGAATAAACCAATATCAGTCAGTAATATTGAAGAAGTAATTTTTTTAAAACTAGCAACTGACAAAATCTCAGGTCCCAGAGGATTTACTGTTGAATTCTACAAAAACTTTAGTGAAGATCTAATGGCAGTACTCCTCAAACTCTTTAATGAAAATGAAAGAGAAGCAGTACTCCCAAAGGCCTTCCTAGGAAGCAAACATTATCCTGATTCCAAAGCAAGAAAACAACTCAAGCCAAGAAAGAGAACTACAGGCCAATACCTTTAATGAACATAGATGCAAAAATACTCAACAAGGGACTGGCAAACAGAATGCAAACAATCATCAAAAAGATCATACATCATGACCAAACGGGCTTCATTTCAGGTATGCAGGGATGGTCTAAAATATGCAAATCAATAAATGTAGTATACTACACAAACCAAAACAAGGACAAAAATCACATGATCATGAATCACACACAATATTTAATGGAGAGAGGGGAAAAACTTGCCTTCTAAAATCAGGAAAAAGAGGGGGATGCTCCCTATCAACCACCATTACTACTTACTCTAATTCTTGAAACATTAACCAGAGAATCAGGAAAGAAAAGGAAATACAAGGGATATGCAAAGGAAAGGAAGAAGTCAGATTATCATTATTGCATATGACATAGTCCTCTACAAAGAAGACCCAAAAAAATCCACCAAAAGTCTCCTAGGATTGATAACCAAATTCAGTAGCACAGCAGAATACAAAGTCAACACACAAAAATCAGTAATAAAAATAAATAAATAAAATAAATCAATAATAAATTCATCAAGAAAGAATTTAGAGAAACAATACCTTTTATAAGCATCAAGAAAAATTACTTAGGAACTAATCAAATCAAGGAAGTGAAACATTTCTATAACAAAAACTACAGTACTCTGAAAGGAGATCAAAAAGGACATCAGAAAATGGATTGATAAACTGGGCATGGTGGTGCATGCCTGTAATCCCAGCACTCGGGAGGCTGAGGCAGGAGAATCATGAGCTCGAGACCAGCCTGGGCTACAAAGGGAGCTCAAAACCAGGTTGAATGGCATAGTGAGACACTGTCTCAAAAAGATAAAAAAAAAGAAAGAAAGAAAGAAAGAAAGAAAGAAAGAAAGAAAGAAGAAAAGAAAAGAAAGGAAGGAAATGGACTGATAGTCAAAACAGCCATACTTCTAAAACTGATACATAGATTTAATGTAATACCAGTGGAAATACCAACAGCCTTCCTCACAGAACTAGAGAAAACACTTCTAAAATTCATATGGAATCAGAAGAGATCTAGAAGAGCAAAAGCTATCCTGCACAACAAGACAAAGGCAGGAGGCATCACTATCTGAGACTTCAAGTTATAACAAACCTACAATAATTAAAAAACACCACGATATGGAAGAAAAATACCAAATTATTGGATCAGTGGAATAGAATAGATGATGCATAAACAACTCCAGGCAAGTTCAACCACCTGATTTTTGACAAGGAGGAGAAAATTTACACTGGAGTAAAGATAGTCTCTTTAACAAATGGTGCTGTTAAAACTGGCTATCCTTTTGAAGATTAAATGTAGACCCATATCTCTCACCATAATTAATACAAAATGGATCAAAGGTCTAAATATCAAATAAGAAACACTTAACCAGCCGGAAGGTAAAATACGCAAAACTCTTCAAGACATGTGTAGGCAAGGACTTCATTAACAGAACCACAATTACACAAGAAATAATATCAAGAATCAACAAGTGAAATCATTCAAATTAAAGTCTTTTGCACAGCAAAAGATACAACTAACAGAGTAAAGAGACAACCTACAAGATGGGAAAAACGTTTTTCCAGCTAATCCTCAGTGCAATGGCTTATATTTCGATGTCTCCTCAAAGCTTCATGCACTCCTAGGTCGGGCTTTTGGGAGGTAACTGGATCATGAGTGTGTGATACTAGATCAGGGTTGTGTAATACTGCATTAGTCCATTAGTCTGGGTGTGGATAATAGCTTTACTAAAGAGGGAAGACCCACACTAAAGAGGGATGGCATTAACCATTAGATTTGTAGCCTGGATGGAATAAAAAAAGAAAGAAGGAAGGCTCCATGCTTCCTGCCTGCCACATCATGAATTTTTGCTCCTCTGTCATGCCCCTCCACCATGCTCCCCTGCCTTGAGGCCAGCTGAATATGAACTGAGACCTCTAAAACTATAGTTAAAATAAAACTTCCCTGCTTTTACTTGTGGGTATCAGGTATTTTGTGCCAGCAATGAAAAGGTAACTAAGACATTTGGATATCTAGAAGACAAGAAGAACTAAAAAAAATTAGATCCCTCCCTCCAAACAAAAGACCCAGTCAAAAATTTGACAACCGAAGAGGAACTTCTTGGTGTCTCATGCAAATAAATATATGAAAAAAAAATGTTCAATATTTCTAGCCATTAGAGAAAGGCAAATTCAAATAACACTGAGATTTCACTTTACTCCAGAAAGAATAGCTATCATCCAGAACTCAAATAATAACGCATACTAGGTAGGTTGTGGAGGAAAAGGAACCCTTGTGTATTTTTGTTGGAAATTTAAACTAGTGTAAACTAGCACTATGGAAACCAGTATAGAGATTATTCCAAAAAACTAAAAGTAGAAAGTCCACTTGATCCCACTATTACTCTGCTAAGTATCTTTCCCAAAGACCTAAAGACATCATACTGTAGGAATGGATGCAACAACAAGCCTATGTTTATAGAACAATTCACGATATCTTGTTCACAGCCCATATGTCCATCAAAGATGAATAGGTAAACAAAATGTGGTGTTTATACACAGTGGAGTGCTACTCCTCCATAAATAGAATACACTTGCATCATTTGTAGGAAAATGGATGCACCTTGAGACCAAAATGTTAAGTGAAATAAATCAGACACAAAAGTTTAAGTATCTCATGGCCTTTCTTACATAAGAAACTCAAAATATAAGTAAAGAACAAAATAAAAGATACATAACAGGAAACACAAGATAGCTCTTTTTGTGTATGGGAAGGGGACAAAGTGATGGAGGGGTGGGGAGGAAGGAAAGAGGAACAGGATAAAAAAGAAATTGGAATGTGTTTTGTAATACACCAACTCCCCACAAGGAATGTGTCATTATATACTACAAACATGTGCAAAATAAAAAGGAAAGGGGCCCAAAAGATGGAGGGAGGAAGAGAAGAAATGTAGGGAAAGGTATAAAAAAGAATTAAAATATGTTATGCACATACATGCATTAACTCCTCATGATGAATGTAATCATTTTATAATGCAATCATGTGCAACTCAAAATAAATAATAAAGCTATAGTGATTAAAAATGGCATAATTTTGGCTGGGCATGGTGGTGAATACCTGTAATCTCAGCTCTCGGGAGGCCGAGGCAGGAGGATCAGTTCAAATAAAAGGTCAGCCTGCGAGTTCAAGGCCAGCCTGGACTACATAGACTCTGTCTCAAAGCAATAGCATAATTCTGGCATGAAAACAGACATGTAGATCAATGGAACAGAATAGAGAATGCAGAAATAATCACAGTCACATTCAGCTATCTGATCTTCAACAAAGGGGCCAAAAATATATGCTGGAAGAAAGACAGCCTCTTTAACAAATGGTGCTGGAAAAATTGACGATCCTCATGCTGAAGATTGAATGTAGACCTATATATCCCACCATGTACCAAAATGAAAGCAAAATCAGTGAAAAATCTAATATTAAAACATAAACAATCTAGCAAAAGACAAAATAAGTAAAGCACTTGAAGATATACAAATAAATCTTTAAAAAAATAAAGAAATCTAGAAATAAATAAATAAGAACTTTCTGAACAGAACTTCAATTGCACCAGAAAGAATATCGAGAATAAACAAATGAGATTATATCAAGAATAAACAAATGAGATTATATGAAATTTAAAAGTTTTGGCACAGCAAAGGAAACAACTAAAAATGGGGAAAATTTTTGCCAAAGCACTAACATCTACAATATATACATAAAAAAAAACTTTTAAAAATCAGACTGTTCAAAATAAGAGTCAATCAAAAAAATGTGCAACTAAATTGAATAGATCTTAAAAGAATCACAAAGAGCCAATAAGTACATTTAAAAATGTTCTACATCTCTGACCATAAGAGAAACACAAATTAAAATAACACATTCCTGTCCCAGCACCTGCGAAACTGAGGCAGGAGGATTGCCATGAGTTCAAGTCCAGTCCAGGCTACATAGTGTGTTCAAGGCCAGTCTGAACTACATAGTGAGACCCTGTCTTTAAAAAACAAACAAAGAAAAAAGAAATAAATAAAGCAACACTGAGCTTCCATCTTACTCCAAAAGAATGGGTGCCATCGAGAAATCAAATAACAAATGCTGGTCAGGCTGCAGGGGAAAAGGAATCCATTAATGGTATTGGTAGGAATGTAAACTGGTGCAACCACTATGAAAATTCTTCAAAAAATTAAAAGGAGAAATTCCATTTGACCCAACTTTTAGGCATCTTCTCCAAAGAGTTAAAGACATCATACTACTGTGAGGTAAGGACAGCTCCCACCCTAGGTCAAGAAAAGGCAGGACAATGGCTTCATTGAGCTTTGTTAGAAGTTAATGGAGACTTACTAAGGGCAGCTACAGGCAGCCTCTGCCTCTGCAGAGTAGGCTCGAGCATTTAGAAAGACAAAGACAAACCAAGTTCAGGAAGGTTCCAGGGAGTGTAACATAAACTCCTTTACTTAATCCTTAAACCTGCCGCTTGTTCCTAAGACCCTACACCCATCATCCAGGCTGCCACCACACACCAGTAAAGGCCATATGACTGGAAGAAGTCCAAGGGGAGGAACAAACACAGCCATGGATACAGTCAGACTCCAGGAGCCCATCCTGGGAAAAGAAACCCAATAAAAGAAGCCACAGTCAAGAAATCCATGGGTGTTTCACTTTTGAATGCTCCATACTCATCCAGAGTAGCTACCTATTGTCTCTGTCTCTTCAGTCTTTTTCTCTACCTTCAAATAAATTGTCTTCTCTTAATTTACACTTGGCTTCTTTAATTCTTTCCTGATGTGAGGTTTATGATATCTGAGAACTGTGTATTCCAGCAAAATAGTGCATGGTGTGCCATGGCATGGCATTCACCCTCCCCAGACATTGCAGCGATACAATCCATACTCATGTTTATGGCAGTACAACTCACAATAGCTAAATCTTGAAAGTGGCCTATATGCCCATCAGCAGATAAATGGGCAAAGAAAATGTGCTGTTTATATACAATGGAATACTACTCTGCCATAAAGAATGATAAATTTGAGTCACTTTTAGGAAAATAGATACACCTTGGGATCATAATGCTAAGTGAAATACATCAGACGCACAAGCTTAAATATTGTATAAATTCTCTTACATAAAAGCCCAAAGTATAAATAATGTAAAAGATAATATGAAGTAAGAAGCTAGATCTTTTACAAATAGGAATGTGGGGCCAGGGATTTAGCTCTTGGGCTAGGGATTTAGCTCAGTGGCACAAGTGAGGTCATGAGTTCGAACTCCTGTACCAAAAAAAAAAATGGTAATATGATCTAGAGTTTAAGGGAAGAAGTAGGAAAGGGAAGGAAAAGGATCAGAAAGGAAAGGGCAAGTAAAAAGACAATAATAAAATGTCTTTAAAATGTACCATAGACTCTACACTGACCAAGACAGAATGGTATGAGTATAAAAGTAGACAAATACACTCAGGAGGCTGAGGCAGGAGGATCACTGCAAGTTCAAGGCCAGTCTGGGTTCCATAGTGAGTTTAAAACCAGCCTGAACTACACAGCAAGACTTTGCCTCAAAAAAAAAAGTAGACAAATAGAGCAGTGAAACACAATGAAAAGTACATAAATAGGTCCAACATATACAACAAACTAGTATTCAACAGAGATGCAAAGGTAAAAAAAATCATTTTAATAAATGATATTGGAACAACTGATTATGTATAGGCAAAAAATGAACTTTTAGCTATACACATCATTTACAAAAATTAAGTAAATTATAGACCTAAATATAAAACCTAAAAATTCTACAGGAAATGACAGGTTAAGCAAACTAAGATCCAATACCAAAAGTGTGATCTTTCCAAATAAATGACAAAAAGTACTTCTTCAAATTTAAAATCTTCCCCTTGCTGGGTGTGGTGGTACATGCCTGTAATCCCAGCACTCAGGAGGCTGAGGCAGAGGAGGATCCCTGCAAATTCAAGGCCAGCCTGGGCTACAAAGTGAGTTCAAGGCCAGCCTGAACTGCAGAGCAAGACCTTGTCTCAAAAAGACAAAAATAAAATAAAATAATTTTTTTTCTCAGCTATTAAGAAAATTAGCAGACAAGATACAAACTTGAGGAAAATATACACAAAACATGTATCAGTCAAAAAACTTGTATCTAGGATATATTAAGAATTATGATTACTTACTAAGAGACAACTCAAATGTTGCTTTAAGGAGAAAAAAATGATAAAAACAGATTCCAACAATGGGAGTGGCTGCTCTCCGGTAACCAGCACAGAGGAAAGGAAGAGGCAGGCTCTGCTCAGAGCACATTCCATCAGACAAAGGGAAACGCTGCTTGCTGGTAAGGAGCTCAGAGGGAAGGCAGAGGCAGGCTCTGCTCAGAGCACATTCCAACAACAGGAGAGGCTGCTCTCCGGTAACCAACTCAGAGGGAAGGCAGAGGCAGGCTCTGCTCAGAGCGTGTTCCAAAAACGGGAGCAGCTGCTCTCCGGTAACCAACTCAGAGGGAAGGCAGAGGCAGGCTCTGCTCAGAGAGCACTCCAACAAAGCGAGAGGCTGCTCACCCCACCCATTCACCGGGGGCAGCCCAGCGGTGGCTGCTCTGGGCCTGGCTTGTGTTGAGGGCGAGACCGGTAAGTTCCATCTGGCCGTGTGGCTTGGGATTTTGCCGAGAGACCGGTAGGAATTTGTGTCCATCCCCCATCGGCCACAGACATTAGGGGCATCACAGGGGTCCTGCCTGCACCCTGCCTGTTTCGCCCGGGGGTGGCCCAACGGCAGCTGCTCTGGGCCCAGCTTGACTTGGAGGCAAGCACAGCGAATTCCACCTAGCTGTGCACCTTGGGACCAGGCGACCAGACCCATAGAAATCTGT
>RJWT010020589.1:0-17915 GCA_004365215.1 Cuniculus paca
ATGGCCAGAAATGGTGGTACACACCCATCTTTCCAGCACTCTGGGAGGTTGCGAGTCCAGTCTAGGCAATTTAGCATGGCTGCAGGGAATCAGTGATCACCTCTAAACGCTAAATACTGCTAAGATGTTTCAAAATTGTATTAGGCATCTTTCGGCATCTCTAAAGACCTACATACACACACAAAGCTTCCATTTTGAAGTAAAATCAGGATGACCACAGCCACTCAGTATAAATCAGTTTTATTTTCAAAACTGAAGATGATCTCAACTGACTTTACGAAATTTATAGAAATATAAAACATCACACCCTTCTCTAAGGTGAACTCATTGTAAACTCAACAGCACAGAGAGGAAGCTGGGACGCTCACAGGTTGATGGTGCTGCTTGACTTTGGTCCACATTCTACTTGCTGGGAGCAAGGCACTGGCCTCATGATCATGCAATACCACCAAAAGCCATGGTGGAGAGCAGCAAGTCAGATTTCCCCCAGGATAGTTTCTTCACTAAGTGAGTTCCCATCCCAAACATAACAGGGAGTTGGAACATCTTCAAGGACAAAAATTGTAGAGAAAGAAAATAACAGCCATGATGTAACCTGTTTTAGTTTTCTCTTGAGAAACTAAAGCTACTTTAGTTTTCTGTTTCCTTTATTTTGCCTAGAAAATATCTGATAATAAATGATAGTATGGTTGGAATCTAAATATTTTAAGTGAAATAAAAACCCCTAATACTTAGGCAATTGAGTCTAACCTATCTCAATGAAAACTCAAGTTTTCATTCCAAAAATACACAAAAGTTGGCCAAAAAAAAAGGATTTATGTGTAGAAATGTCTATGCAATCATCTCATTTTTTGATTTGGGAGCAGAGTTTTTAATTTCTATGTGGAAAGCAGTTCCCCACTATTGCTGCTTCCCTGGTACCAAGTTTCCATACTAATTAATACTGAGAGCCTCTTGCAGTGTGCAATGTTGTTCATTCAAGGGTCACCTTGCTCGGCTCTCACCATGACTCTGATGCAGGTCCTATTCCCATTTAGAGACAGAGGAAGTTGAGGACCACAGGTGAGGTGATCTATTTTGGGTTGTCTGGTGAGGTGGCACCACACTCAAACTCAGCTCTTCTGATTCCAAGAACAGTCTTCTTTCCCCATACTACAGCCTACTAAAGCCGTTAACAAGAAGTTAATAAGAAGTAGCTGCCAGAAAATTGTGGTTACTTACATACCTGCTGCCAGCTACCCTAATGCTTTTTGGTACCAAGGCCAGGGGAGAAAAAAAGGTTTTCACACCTTCATGTGCATAAAGTTTGACTTTGAATATTCTAGAACTATATCCAAATCTCTGGACAAATGAAGCAAACTCTCAGTATGGCCTGCTTCCACTGGCTCTTGATTCATAAGGAGAACCTGTCCTAAATTACTATGTCCAGTGAATCATCAGACATCATGAAGAAGGCAAAACAGACCATGCTCAGACTGGCCTCAGAACCTGCAGCATGAGCACTCAGCATGAGCCGAAGCCACAGCTAGCACAGTTCCCATCACCCACCCTCCCACCAGAAGCTGTCCCCCACCTCCTACATTAGCATTGCTGCTCTGTCCTCAGATCTCCCCTGCAGCCCCAGCATCTACCAAACACCTCCTCTCCCAATCTCTCCATACCTGATGAGCTTGTTTCTGCCTTTATAAAACTGAGCATAATATCTGAGCTGCAAAGCAATAAAGATAATGCAAGTTATCTTCTTTATTTTGCCTGGCTCAAGGTAAGTGTTTTCTTGATGGAAATAAACATCTAGGATGCCCCTTCCGCCAGGGTGGCCACATGGAAGATACTCATAAAGTCGAATCTGCCAACCACTGTCATCCTGGCAGCCCTGGAGGCCACTCATACAGCTCCTGGTGAGTTCTCCTGGCTAACTCGTACTGGAGAGTTCTCAATTCCTAAACTCTTACCTTTCCTCCTTGAAGATGTTTTTTAATCAGAAGATTAAAGGGACAAAAATGATGGCAAAGCTAGAAACAAGTTAAGATGTTTAAACTGCAATGGATAGGTTCTTTTTCAGCACTTAAAATATCATTGCAGCAATATCACCAATGTATAAGTAACAAGCTAAAATTTTCATTCAATAGAACTGGTAGAAGTATGGTTTACACCATTTTTAAATTGTCAGTATGATTTTTTACTGTTTGAAGATAATTAACTTGAAAAGATGGTTCTTAAACCAACTATCCCAGTTTTTCAGAATAAACAATGATTATTGATCTATGAAACAAAAGACAAAAGAGCACAAAACATGAATGAAAAATGACTTATTTTTTAACTTAGAATTCCCTTTTTATTTCTTTGGTGTTTTGTTTTTTAAGACAGGGTCTCGCTATGTAGTTCAGGCTGGCTTTGAACTCACCTGGTAGCCCAGGTGGGCCTCAAACAGGGCAATATTCCTGCCTCAGGCTCCTCCGTGCAAGGATTACAGGTGTGTGCCACCAAAATTAACTTATTTAAATAAAATAAAACTTAAAAACTTTGCCAAACAATAAATGCCATAGACTAAGTTAAAGGGCAGTACACCACTCAAGCAATTTCCCAACACAAAAGAATCAATAAAAAAAGTCAATAAGAAAGAGAAAAACAAATCAATAGCAAATGTAAGCAAATAATCTGAACATGCAATTCCCAGAAGAGCAAACTCATCGTACAATAAACACAAAAGAGGTGTAACCTCACTAGTAATCAAAGAACATGCAAATTAAACAACAAAGGAGCTATCACAATTTCACTTCTGTCATGGGCAAGAAATGTTGTAGTGTAATATTACCAAGTGTCAGGCTACACCATGACCGGCACTCCTGTGCGGGACTGGCAGGAGTGTGAACTCGCGGCACTGGTTTCGTAAGCAGTTCAGCACTATCTAGCAGCTTGAGAATGGAAAACACCTGTGCCTGGGGTGCTCACAAGTGCGCCTTGTCTACCAGGGCAGCACTTTCCAGAGTGACTGCTGATGAGCTACAGCAGCAGACCCGAGGGCATGTTAGAAACCCATGTTCTGAAGCCCCAACCAGACCTCCTGACTTGGCTTAGGGTGGGTTTTAGGAGTCCTCTGGCACCTTACAACACATGCTAAGCCTCCGAGAAACCTGCTTGCTCTGATAGTAGACTGCACCACAAGGGTACTGGGACATGGTCCTTGCTGTATTCTCTAGGAAGGGTGGTATGAAAGGACTTGGTCAGGGGACAGTGTAGGAACAGTCTGACTTCCTAAAGGGCACACAGTTGCATATATGTGCATAAAAACAAAAGCTCACAAAACATTTAAATAAAAATATATAAAACATAGCAGTAAAAACCAGTATAAGAGTGGGTACAATCATATATTATACAGCAATTAAACGAAGTAAGGAATGGGCATAGCTCAGTATAGACACTGACTTGCTTAGTGTGTGTGAGGGCCAGGATTCAATTCCCAGTACTGCAAAAATAAAAGTAGTATAAACACAAAGCTTACTGTTGATGAAACCATAATGCGTTAAGGAAACATATGACAAAGCACAAATACATTTCCCAAGAGTCCAAGACAATGCAGGATCCAAGGTATTCAAAGATTGTGTGATGCTGCTCTGGGGTGGAAATGTGGCACACTGAACTTAAAGCCTTTCTTGTCTACTGCCCAGAGAACCCTAGAGCATTCAAGATTGTGAGCAAGCATTCACTTCCCACTTATTAGTACCATAGCAAGAAAGCCTGATGACATCATTGTTTGAAGACTGGTTGTCTTGGTAACTTCCTGAGAAAGCCTCAAAGAATGAAAAGCCAGTCCAAGAGAAGAGCCAAGGGGGCTGTGACCACCAGCAACATCTTAGGGGAGAGACCACCCAAGCCATGTGGAGTTTGTGTCTTACCACAGCTTGCGGGTGCTGGACAAGATTTAATGTTTGCTCTGCTGGGCTTTAGTCTGATGCTCTGTGTTGGAAACATTTAACTTGTTTTTTTAACTTCCTTTTGACTTTACAAGGATCACAGCTAAAAGTTTATTTTAAGTCTCAGAACAGACTTTGGACTTGGATTTTTCAGCAATGTCGAAACTGATAGGACTCTGGCAACTCTTAGAGATGAACCAAGTCCATTTTGCATAAAAGGATACACTGAGTCTTTGGGGGCCAGGGGTGAAATGTTACAGTTTATACCTAGATGTCCCCCAGAGCATTGTAGGTGGAGCTTTTGGAAAGTAACTGGTTTACAGATGACATTCTGTTAAGAAGTTGCATCTTGTCAGAAGAGCTGGCCACTGGAACTGGCCTGGGACCTGGAAGGGATTATCTTCTTCCCTGGCTCCTCCCTTCACTGGCTGCTTCCACAAAGCCAGTCTGGGGGCAGCTGTCCTCTGCTAGGCCGCTCCACAGTGCTGCCCTGCCTTGGAGCCAGCTAACCATGGACTGACACTTCTACAAACTTTGAGCCCAAATAAACCTTGCCTCCTGTGAGCTGTAGGTGTTGGATGTTACATCTCAGCAGTGTGAAAGCGACTGAGACAAGGTCCCACCTCTTACTGCACATTCAGCTCTGGATGCATGAACAGATGGAACCTCTGATGAGCACAGCGACCCCATGGTCCGATCACCCCCACACGTATGAGAATTCTGGAGGGCATTTTAGATATAAGCCATAGCAGTGAGGACCTGTAAAACCATTCTATTTTCATGTTCTGTGCAGAATTCACTAAATCACGTGAGACTCGACATTTCAATCACTGGAGCTTTGTGTTACACATCTATGGGCAAATGCTAAGTGTTCTCAACATGTTTACAGTAGGGCTAAGTTATGCCAGTCTTAAGGTTAACTGTGTTAAATGCATTTTCAACTTGTGATGTTTTTCAACTTATAGTGGGCTTATCACATTACAACCCCATCAGAAGCCAAAGAGCATCAGCAATTGTTCATCCTTATGAATACTAGAAAACTGTGTTTCTGTGTAAGAAGAAATCTTTCAAAATGACAAGTTTTAAAACTTGAATCTTGTGACATCTAGTGGTAGCATAAATTGCTACGATTTAAAACACAATCAGAAACAAGTTTGATTCAATGTATTAATACCTATATTCTTGGCTTAATTTGCTTTTCAAAAGCCTCAGCTTCTAGAAGCTTTTAAATCCTCCTTACTTTTGTTTTAGGTGCTCCAAAATAGAAAAGATTCACACCATGGACTTGGGTTTAGAAAAAAGTGAAGGAAGTGAAGTTCTCCCAAGGACCCAGGATGAGCCTGAAACTCTCAGGCGCAAGAGCCATAGAACACAGAATCCCCATCTAGTGAGATCTGCCTTTTAACCCCTCCCCAGCACTTGGGACCCCATTAACGTGGAAGAAATGATGCCATTCAGCACCCCCAGACTTTCTTGGTTCCCATTCAACTTACTCTGTGTGGCCACTCCCTACAACATTCCTGGATGTCATAAGCCCAAAGAGAAAGGCAGACTTGGACCCCCAGCTGGACAGAGAGGTGAGTTCCCATATCTGCTCTTGAGTGAGGATGATGAGCCAAGCATGAGAAAACTCCACAGCAGGACAGCAGAGAGCACTCCTTTCCCATCGAAGCCCCGTCACAGAAGTGTGGAACAGGGGTACCCTGAGCACTGCCTCCCAGGAGACAGGAGAAGCCCTGAGCCATTCCCAGCAGGAACCGCCCTTCTCAGGCAGGGCAGGAAGCTACCCCCCTTTACCCTAGCAGCCCAACAAGCTTCCTCCTGGGCCATCTGGTTCTGCATGGACACCCACATTCTTTGAGTTCACCTCTTGCCTCCATTGGTTGCTTCAGAAACTCTCTTTCTTCTTTCTACCTGAGGAAATCACACAAGTAACCTTGTACTGGGGACCTAAACACTATTTTAAAGCTACTTTTAAAGCCCATTTATACAGCTGTCTTTAAAAGGGTGGGAGCAGAGCTCAAGTTTGGAGGGAAGAAATACAAATCAGGGTCATGATTTGAAACTTGAAACAAGCAGAGAAATTTATTGATCTTAGGTTGGTTGATCCTACAAATCTTGATCAATGTTTAATGCAACCTAAAGGCAAAATAAAAAGTAAATATGCTTTAATACAATGAAAACTGTGAATGACTAAAAGTCAAAGAAAATAAGAGTACAAATAATTGCTATGTGACTATGTAACTAAGCTTTTTGAATTTCAGGTGATGTCAAAGAATATCCAAAGAGAGTAAAACCACAAATTATGTTTGCAAGGTATTTACTATCCCATCCCTTCCTCATTCTTGTCCCTTTGCATCTTTTGTGGGGGTCCTCTTCCTGTGGTCACGCCTCCCTCAGGTGTGGATTCTAGTGGCTTCTCCCTGAGCCCACCAACCTTCGTTTTGTGCTTTCCTAGGCACCCGGCTCACTCCCCTCACTCATTAGCACAGATGCCCAAGACCCTGAATTTAAACCTCCTATCCATCCTCCAGACCCACATCAATCATCAAGTGCTCCTCTGCCTGTTGGTCCTGCACATCTCAGAATCGCCTGAAGTCACCCTCTCTGTAAGTGGAGCCTATACACTAAAATTGTAATTGGAGCCCTCTACTTCCTTTTCCTATGTTTGTCACCCATCAGATAGTAACACTGTTAGCTCGATGGCCCAACAAAGGAGTTCGGGTTCTCTCTTGACTTTATCTCTGTCTTTTCCACTGAGCCAATCTCGAGCACTCGGGGCTGAGCTCCACGGTCTAACTCTGCTCATCTGGCATCTGAGGACGGCAGCAGCCCCTTTTCCATGTCTGTGCCCCCTAATCCGCTTCCATCTTATAAAACCACAGCTCTAACCCCTAAATCCTTTCCGTAATTAGCACTCACTCAAGTCCAAGCTCCCCAACATGACCTACAGAACCCCTCATGGTCTGCCTTCTCTACCGCCACACCACACGTGTCAGGTCTTGGGCAGCAGCCTGCTCTCCTCCGTCCTCTGGCTCATCTCAGGCTAAGTCCTTGAACTTCACTTTCAGGAAGACTTGTCCAGATGAGTCCAGCTCTCCCTGCCTGTCCCTCAGAGCACTTTCCTGCTGGCCCTTGGCCCCACTGGAAGGTGTTTTGTTCCCAGTTAGTTACTACCTCTCTGCAGTGTAAGATCTTCCCAGACATTTAATACAGATGTGTCCTGAGCAGCTCTTGAAAACATCCTTTGCATGAGACCCCCAATTTCTTGTCTGTCTAGGTTACTTCAGGTTTCTAACAAAGCCCCTAACTGGCATCCTTATACCTACTTCCCCATTCTTTTCCCTACATTGTGCAGTATAATTAAAACGTATGGTTAATATTTACATTTTTAAAAAATGTATTGCAGGAAAAGATAGCCAATAATTCTCTCAAAATATCCCTTGCTTATCTCACTGTTCTCACCACTTTCTGAAGTAGTTCTGAAAGTCCTCTGTCATCGAAGTACAGTGACTGCAGCCACCAAGTGCCCTCCAAAGGAGAGGCGGCTCATACAAACATCAGGCTGTGTCCTTGCCCACCTTGCTCACTAGACCTGGTACCAGGCACCCTGTGGCTTTTCCCCAAAGTCAAAATGACCATGAAAGCTAAATGTTTTAAATCAGTTCAGGACATCAAGGCAGCTGCCACAGCACAACTAATGATGCTCATGAAAGAGGACTTCCAAAGCTGCTGCAGAAAGTGGTGAGAATGATGGGATGTGTTTTGAAGCAAGGGGAACTCACAGCAATGTGTCTTATGTAATAATGTTTTTAATTAAAACATTCACCATATCTTCCGACCATACCTTGTATAGTTAGAAGGTCTTTCTAGTCTCAGTTCCAATTGCATCAGCCTCCACTGCCTGCAAAATCAAACTTAAGCGTCTGATAAGAAATTAAAAGTCCTTTTCCTGAGCTCTCCCTGCCTCATTCCTCATCCCTCATCCATCTCCCCCGACTCTAAGCTCTCTCCTACCTGGGTTTTCATACTGCCTGGGGTTTCTGCCTGGAGTGTTTCTTCAGCCTCCCATCCCACCCCAATAACAACACACCAGCTTCCTCCTAGAGCCTTCCTCGACCAAGGCTTCTCCACTGTGTTCCTATCCTGTCTTGTCAGTACTCAGGGATTAGAGGACCCAGTGTGCCCTTTTGCCATGATGGTGCCGGGCCACACCTGTTATTAATAGTGCCTCGTCTCTTTGTTGAAACCATACCTATTTGGACAATAAAATATCTTGTCATTCTTACAATGAATATGCAAAGTCGGTCAGATTGTCTGCTTCTTCTCTGGACAATAAACTTCATAAGGTCAAACTATCTGTCTTATTCATAACCACATCTGGTCCAGTGCCCAGCACACCAGAGAATGAAGTGCTTGGTAAGCACATCTACGTGTACACTGTACACACACACACTCTCACTGGGCTGTGTGACATACGTGGTTTGGGGGCTTGCTACTGAGAAACAATATGGTTCCCTTCCCTCAAAATTTAAAGGTTAGTATTCCACAAAATTATTTTACAGGTACACTGAGGACATTGTGGTATTTTCAGTCTAACTCCAAACACACAGATACAGATGATACAGATGTAGATACAGAGACAGAGATGAGAGATGGGAAGATGCAGATTTACCAGTGAAGCGCTTAGGAGAGGGAAGAGAGCACACTGATGTTACAGTCAGAGCCAGCAGAACTGGTTTTCTCCCTGGGAAGAAAAGGCTCATTTCCCAACCAAGTTTGGCCTCACATAGACTCAGCTTTATCAAAATAAAAAACAATTTAGAAAATCTGTTTTTCACAAAGTATTTTGATACTTACATCAGATAACATCGGCTCATCCACTTCTTCCACTCTGCTCAAGTTCGGCGCCCCGTATCGGTCACTGATTTCTGCTAGTGTTTTGCCTGCCTCTTGTGCTCCTTCCTACAATCACAGAATTCACTTTTACTTGTACACAACTTCAAAGCTAATATATTACTTTTCTTTCAATTCTGATATAATATCTGAATCAAAACAGCAAAATTCAAAATTGTTAATGGAATTAACCAATACTTGTAAATGGGCAGACATTTCTAGTAGTAAGTTCTAAAATTTATTTTAAAAATACATTCAGTTCAGACGAGATCAGGTGTGTGTGTGTATACAAGATAGGTAACTATACTACTCTGTTAATTCATAAAAAAGAACAGTTTGTGCTTTCATTGTTTGATCATTTTTTCATGCCTATATCTTATAATCTAAACAACTACTTTGAAGATAACAACATGCAATATATTAACTAGTGTTAATTTCCTATTATTTTATTTTGAAAATCTGTATCATAGTTTTTTGTTTAAAAAAATTCCAAAAAAAATACATTGAGAAACTTAAAATGTAAGATTTGTAAGTAATTTTATGGCCAACAGCTCAGCACATTCTAGCTTCTAACACATATACAAACACTGAACTCAATTTGTACCCATTTCAAGATTTTGCCTATCCCAAAATATATTTATACTATAGCTCTGACAATACCCTTATTAAAACTTTGGCTACTGATGCATAAAAATTAAGCTTTATATTCTAGGAGATTCATTTATTTCACATAACAAAATATCTTATCTTCTCACCTCTGAATGTAAAGCATCTTCACTCTTGGCTATATTTTCCATATTCATTCTCATCTCCTAGAGCACATAAAAATTAAAAAAATAACTATACTTCATTTTGATTCCATGTTTAATTCTCAAGCACTTTATTTTTAAGGAATGTTTTGATTAACATTAAAAATGCTGTCAGGCTTTAAGGAGTGATCTGAATACACTTAACCCAAAACTGCAGATCACAGTTTAATACTCCATACTAAGAGAAGACAACTGTATTTTATTTATAATTAAATAATTTTTGAAAAGAAAAATGCACTAAAATATTAAAATTGAAGTAAAATTATTAGGGAATATGACAAGGGACAACATAAAAGATCTAACACAATCTTAGAATAAGAGATTTTAAAAGAGAAGTTGGAGTTGACGAGAGTTATGTACACATAAAGTAATAAATATTTCTGAAGCAATTAATTTTGCCAAAGTTATCCTCTAATGCTAGAGTCTTCTCTTAGCAACACTCTCAGGGATGCTGAGTGTTGTCGCAGCCCAGCTGGGAGGCCTCTCTGAATGCGAACTGTTCTTGAACCCAGCAAACCCTGGAAGGGTAACTTAGGGGATGCTGGGGACTTCTTATCCTGCACCCTGGTGGCTGCAGAGGGATGTCCCTGTTCTTCTGCAACCACGGTTCCTAGCCCTCAAGACAGATGACACAGACTAAGCCAGTCAGAATCTTTCCTCAAAATTCTTCTCTTAATTGAAATCAAAAACAAACAAAAGAAAAAGAAAAGAAAGAAAGAAACAAACCCATCCCTCAAGGTTGGTAGGAGCCACAGTATGAAACTCAGGACCATTAAGGACACATTGCTCAGGGCTGTGTGTGCATGCAGACTTTCACCAGAGAACCAAATGAACAAGCAGAGGCCAGCAGAGGCCAGGCTCCCACAGCACTGGGCTCTGCTGCTCCCACGATCTGGAAGTCCCAGTGTACCCGCATCCTTCAGTTTAGGAGTTACACGCCTTCTTCAGTTCAGGGCCCTTCCAATCCCTTTCCTTTGGAGAGTGATAGTTCAAATTGTGTGTCTGCAGCCACAGAGACAGCCAGGACAAAGGACAGGAATGTGCTCCTCTGAGAGCAAGGGTGAGGCTGGGGTGCTTCATGGGGTGAGATGAGCAATGATGGCCTAGGGGGAATATGGCTTGAAGTTACTGAGATTCTGGCCACAGAGGTTGCTGATGCCTGAGAGTGAAATACTGTGGGTGTGACCCTCTGGAGTCACAAAACTGGGACAGTGACTTTACTTTCAACCACTCAAATAGAGCTGTCAAATCACCTCAGCAAAACAAAAAGAAATTTCTATTTTGATCTTTGTATTTTTTCATTTTTTGCTCACTGACACATTTGAAAAGAAAAACATGCTTCCACACATGTGTGCATATGTACATATCCAGGTGTGGCTACACAGACTAACATGACATCAGCATCTGTATTTTAAAATGATGTACAAGTATTTGAATATATTCTTTAAAGTTCCATCTTTTTATTCATTTCACTTTTTAAAACTTACTTTGAATAACTCTCATCTAAGTCCTTAATAAACACAACAAACATTCTGTAAGACTTGTTTCTGATTTCAATTTGATTATGGGCTCAATAAGGAAAGTAACAGCTGAGTAAGAGATAGCAGCTACCACCTCAGTCAGGCAGGACTTTGGCATGTATCACACACACGCCTCAGCTGCCAGGGACTGTTGGTCAAGTGGAAATGGGACACCATGTAGATATAATCCGTGAACACAGATTTTCTTGTAATAAGTCATTGTGTAGTTTAATAAAAGATATGTAAATGCATTTTGAGAATGCAAACTATTATTAATAGATCTAACATGAAGAAAGGAGACATAGTGGTATCTCAGAGATCAAAACATCCTCAATATCACAAAAAATTTAACCTGCAACATCGCCTACCATAATGACGAAAAGCTAGCTATTGACTAAAATGTTGACAGAGTCCAAATTAGAGAACTTTCCTGCACAAAGCAGTTTCACATGTGTGATTTGCACTTGCTCCCACAGCAATTCAGTAAGATATAGTTCGTACTACTACACTGCTATCCTTACTTCTGAAACAGGTAAACTGAGACTGAAAAGGTTACAAAACTTGTTTAGGTCACACATCTAATGTGTGGCAGATTGGTAGACTATGAATCGATTGGTCTCTCTACTACAATAACCAGAAAAAGTCTGAGAATTCTAAAAGGTTTTAAACAAGCAGACATTTACAAAACTTCGAGTTACCTGGTCTAATTGTTCCTGCGCTCTCCCAAGCTCTTCTATTCTCTGTCTCTCTCTTTCTTGCATTTCCAACTCCAGCTGCAATGCCAGCTGCTCCTGAATATTCAGAAATATATATACCATATTGCAGACAGATTAATTAGGAGGAATTAATTATGTAGCTTCTAAATGCCTCATGATTGTTTTGTTTATACTCACCTAAATTTCAGAAACTTACAGAAATAAATGGTCACTGCCACATAATTCTGGTTGTATTAGGAACCTTTCAGTGAGAACAGATGGATAGAGAGTAAACACTGGGAGCAACAGCCACAGCCAATTCAGAACAAGGCAAATGACTACATGCTTTCCCCTGGCTTATGGACCTGGTGCTGCACAGTGATTTATTTCAACAGTCAACCCTGAGTTAGAAGTGACTGAGACTGAAACTGAAGCCAAAGTCGCAGCCTCCAGCTCATGGAATGGGGCACTGAGAGATTGCTTTTCCCTATAGCCCAGCCTCACGCTCACCTAAGCCCTTCTCTGCTGATCTCTGTCTCTTTCTGCCAACACACTCCTTAACTGGCCACAAAATCTTCACCAGAACAGTACTCTATATTCCACCTCTCAATATAATGCTTTGAGTGCAATGCACAAATTAATTGTACTGGTCAACAAGATAAGGCCAGGGAAATGCCCACTATGTCCAACTTTCATTTGTAGTACTGCCAAATTTTATCTAAGTAAAATAAACTCGATGGGGCAAAGAGAGTTAACTGCCTTCCCACTGAGATGCAATTGCTCTGGGGAAAGACAGTTGCTGAGAATTCTCTTTTTTTCTGATAGACAGGGACAGATTTGAGCTGGAGGAGTTGTAGGAGGCAGGATGGATCTTCACTCAACCTATATGCAGACCTCATTTCCTCTGCATCTGTGACTCAACAAATCACTCTCTTTACTTCTGAATATCACCCGCTCCCCTGTGTTCCTCAACCCATCCAAAGGAGATAAGATTATGACCCATTGGTTGATTTCGTAGCCCCACCTTACTGATTCCATTAAAATGCTCCTCTTTAGCCACAAAAGCCATGTTTTACAGAACAGCTCAAGAGTCTGCCTTTTCTAAGAAACAGAAACATCTTTTCCACTCAAAGTCTTCCTTCTGCTCTCTCACCATATCCCCTGCTTTCCCCACCAATGCCCCCACAACTGCTCCTCCTGGAATCACCAGTGGCCGTGGATGAGCTCTTCTCAGTCCAGCGTCAGACAAGGCAGAATGCCCTCCCCTGGGCTTCTGTCACAGGACAAGCTGGGTTTTCCTCTGTTATGGTTTATATATAGATGGCCCCCCCCCAAGCCTCATGTAGTCATGGAAGCGGCTGAATCTAACATATATGAATGATTCATTGTGTAGCGCTGGGATTGGCAGTGTGAGTTCTGCACCCACCCAGGGGTGGAGCCAACATACAATATAAGGTCGGAAAGGAGACATGTTTTTCCCTCTTTTACGTAGTTTGCTCTTGCCGCTTAGAGCTGCCATGAATGGTTGCCCCTCAGCCACACCACTTGGCCTTGGAACCAATTAAGTATGAACTGAAAGCCCCAAAACTGTAAGAAATGAACCTCTCTTTCCTTCACTTTGGGCATCAGGTATTTTGTCTCAAAAACAAGAGAAAAGTAACCAAGACATCCTCTAACCCTATCACAGCTGTTTCCACAGCAGAGAAGCTGCACGTGCAGATAAAAATGAGGCAAGGATAGAGCCATAACTAAGTGATCAGAGCTGGGGGGTTTTTAGCACTTAGGCTGCACGTGCCAAAGGTGGCATTGCTAATTCCAGGGTCCCCTGACCCCTCCCTTCCATGCCTCACCTGCTGAAACAAGAGCTCCTCAGCTCTGAGCCTCTCCAGCAATTCCCGCTCTGCCAGCGCTACTGCTCGTTCACGCTCCAACTGAGCCATTTCCTTCTGTCTCTAGTGTTGTTAAAAAGCAATAGTACATGACCCATCAAAGACCGAACCATCCGTGAAAACAACCTTAAAAGCATCTTAATCACCAGCAACAGGAAAAGCAAATGATAGACTATCATTTATGCAAATTAGTCTACCCATTTGAAATCATACAATCATTTGGGGAGATATGATTTTATCTGAAGAAAGCAAAAAATTGAAAGTATACTTTGAGATGACTAATAAGCATGTGAAAAGGAACATTATGAATGTGTAGGGGAAAGACTATACACAGAAGAAAATTCCTAAATATCTAAATAGAAGTCATCTTTGGTTTCTTTTTTTCACCTTTCTACTTTTTATGTTGTCTAAATTTTTGTACAACAAACATTATTTTTGTAATAGAAAAGATATAGAACCTTTAAAAACAAGGCAACTGTGTTAAACCATTATTTTCTTCAGATTTCCTAAAAGGAAATAATACTTACCAGCTGTTCCATAGTCACATTTTCCTTATACTTGTAAATCCACAAAGCTAAATATTCTATTGGATCCATAGGGTGAACTCTTGCCACTTCTGCAAGACCCTGAATTAGACATGTCCCAAGGTGCTTTTGAAGATAGGCCGATTCCATTTTAAACTTTTAAATAAAATCCTTTAAAAAATAACCATTTTGCATTAGTTCAGGAAGTTTTCATTTAAGGCACAATAAGAGTAATGTTCACTGAGGCCAAGAAAGCATCACCAGTCATAGCACAAGAAAGCTGGCCCAGGAAACTTCAAACAGTTGCCAAAAGGGCTTCTTGGAAGTAATTACAACTAACATAGTTTCAAAATCCAAAAATATTCTCAGGTCCAGTCCAAGAGAGAAGGAGGCACTAATGACTGACATGACTCTATCATTTCACCCTCACAGTGCACCTAAAGAAGCAGGTGCCACAGTCCCCACTGTGCTCACAAGCAAATCCAAGCAAAGAGCCTGATCTTTGCAGGAACAGACCAGAACACGCAGCTGGCCGATGAAGCAGACAAGGTTTGAATGCATCTCTTGATTCCAGAGCCCTGGGCTAATGACTCTACTGAGATCTTCCTCCTAAGCTATGTAGGCTGTGATTACAAACCATCTCTTCAGTCCACTTCTTTTTAAAAATCCATGCATTTCCAAGGTTGAAGAATAGAAATTTAGCTGCTGCAGACAACCTATGAGGCTGCTCAGGATCCGGCTCCCAGTTCCTTTTCAGTTCCCCTGCAGCCCTCTCCCCTGTCCCTAGCACACCCTGGCACTCCCATCCCTTGGAACAGCCCACCATTCTGCTTATCATGATTATGCCTTGCCCTGGGCGAACTCTGTCATTCTCACACATCCCGATGATCTCACCCTCACTCTCCACTGAGAAAGTTCTCCTCACCTGCAACGCACAGACCCTGAGTTTCTCCAGGCAACTTCTGAACACCATACACAGTCCAGGTCTTCCTGGCTGAGAATTATGTGTGTGAGGGTCTGTGCATGTACATGCCCATGCCTCTTCTCCCTCCAGGATATTGGCTCCTCTATGTTCTTGAGGAGTGTTTTAATCACTGGGCTGACACAGTTCCCTCTCCATAGAGGCAAGTGAGTGAGTTCCCATGCTTTCCCAGTTAACATCCTTGTCTTTTGCATTTATAAAGACAAACGGCAATAGTCTTAGACCAGATTTTTTGACAAAAATCTAACAACTTTATCTCGTGTTCTTTGAGAAAACAGTTGATCACTTTCAAATTACTCTTAATATTTTATGAAATCCAGACTTTTCTGAGCTCCTGATGTGATGTTTCAATTACTCAACAGCTATACACTGAGTACCTCTGTCAGGTACCACAACAGATAGGTACTAGGAATACAAAACTCTTATTGACTGAATGCTTGTGCAACCCCTACTCAGATGTTAAAATCCTAACTCCCACCTGATGCTTCCTGATGGCATCAGGAGGGAGGCCTTTGGAGGATACTTAGGTCATGAGGGTGGAGCCTTCGTGAATGGGATTAGTGCCCTTAGAAAGAGAGACAAAGAGGTCCCTCCTGTTTTCCTCCACATGAGCCCTGTGAAAACTAGGAAGTGGGCTCTTCACAAACATTATACATGCCAATACCTCAGCCTTTCCAGTCCCAAAACTGTGAGAAGTAAATCCGTGTTAAGGCCACATAGTCTTTAATAACTTGTAGCAGCCTGAACTCAAATAAAAGCAGTCTCTGCCTTCATGGAGCTTCTGGTGAAAGGGGAAGACATATTAATCTCATATTCATATCAATAAATGTAAAACTAAAATTGAAATAAGTGCTATGAAGAGACGGCAACTGCAGAATCCAACCAAGTTAGGGAATTCTTGTCCCCAGGGTAAAGGAACAAAATTCAGAAGGCAAAAAGAAGGAAGAGCTTCGGTAACTTCAAAGGACAGAATGCAAGGGTCTGGACGAGTCCCAGGACAAACATACTTAGCATGTAGCTTTGAATTTGAGAAACAGCAACATGCTGGGGTTTGACGCTAGGCCCACATGTTGCTTTTCACCATGTGATGGTGAGAGGACAACATGGCACAACCACTTGGGAAAGGGATTTGGCAAAATCTAGAAAGCCTCATACCTATTTTCTCTCTGTTCCACAAATCTGACTTCTTGAACTCTCTCTCAAAAATACACTTGCTCCCAAAAGACAAGAGTGATCCCCAGGACACACAGTGCAAGCAGAAAAGCACAATGCGAAACTCATCGATGCCATCTTCCACAGCGGTGACACCAGTGGAAAAATGAAAGTGTAAGTGCATGCACATAAAGGTAGCCTAAAGACTCCAAGATCTGAGTACAAGCCAACACAAATGAGCTAACTTCCTGTCAAGTTGACACTGGTACCCCAACCACACAGAGAAAAAAGTATTCTTGCCACTGGCTTTAGAATTGTTTTCCTTGGGACATCTTCTAAAGACAAAGCTGCTAATTTGTCTCACTGTTATGTGAAGCAAGGAGCATAAAGAAGGAAGCAATTCCTGCTGCTACTCCAGAGGATAAAAGCTTCCAAAGAACAGTGGGCCCCCAGGGAAAACCTCTGGCCTGAATGACCAGCAGCTTGAAGTCTGTCTCTGATTTGGAGGTACTTGAGGTCTGTTTCTGTCTTAGCAGCTTTTCTCATTGCTGAGACAAAATACCTGATGCCCAAACATAAAGGAGGAAAGGTTTATTTAGCTCACAGTTTGTAGAAGTATCGGTCCATAATCGGCTGACTCCAAGGCGGGGTGGCATGACAGAGGGCAATCACAGAGGAGAAACAGTTTATGGCGGACAGAAGACAGCAAAAGCAACAAGGGACCTTAGCAGCTCTTTCTGTCCCCTACATCTTATACAGGGTACCTGTCCTTTGAGCAGGTAGCACTCACACCCTTAATCCTAGCACCTTTAGTCCTAGCACCATTAATCCTAGCATTGCACCACGAATCAATCACACTCTAGATCCAGCCACCTCTAAAAAAGCCCCATCTGCAACCCCATGAGGCTTTGAGGGGACATTTAGACACTAGCTGTAATGTCTGGGATGATCAGTGGGACCTGGGTGAGGCTCCTCAGCCATCTACTAACATCTCCTATCCACCAAACACTGACAATACCCACTCCTCCTGCAGTGGTGGTGGTGGTGTACTGCAGACTGAGTTCTGGGCCTTCATACTGAGCTACATCCCAGACCTTGTTTAATTTTATTTTGAGACAGAGTCTGGCTAACTTTATAAATTGCCCAGGCCATACTCAAACTTGTGATCCTGATGAGACTATAGACCAGCACTGTTTTCCATATATAACAATAGTCACTTTAGCTCCCCAAAATCAAAGCTCCTGCCCATTGCCCCAGCTGTCTTGGCCTAAGAATGAGCAACCACAAGGAAACCAGCAAAGAAAAATACAGCACGTCCAGTTAAATTTACATTTCTGAGAAATGATGAATAACTCTATCTTCTTTTTTGTACTAAAACATAACCCGTTTATCTGAAATGCAAAATTAGGCACGCAGTTTTTGAGGTACCAGCGATCAGTCCGCGGGTGCTCCAAACTGCGCTACAACCCTAACCCTGAATAGTCCGGGGGCCTCAAACTCAGGATCCTCGGCCCGCAGGAGCCCTGTGGCACGC
>RJWT010020590.1:0-17910 GCA_004365215.1 Cuniculus paca
TCAGTCAAGTTGGTCACTTGACATTTAGTAGATGAACATTGACCTTTCCTCCTTGAATTCCTGGGAATGATGTAATCTAGCCACAGTCTTACATCCATGGTTTCTGCCAAGATCGGACGGAACAATTCCTCAGAAGCACAGGAGTGCTCAGGGGCCTGGACAGGCACTGTTCATGGTTGTGTGCTCCACGTGCAGGGAAAGATCTGCCGAGACCCCATCTGCACAGATGCACCTGAGTCAAGGCTCAGGGTCCCCAAGCTGGGTGCTGGTAAATCTGGGTGTGTTTTCTTTGTAAAATCATCCTCCTGTTCAAAGTCTGGGAGAGGCTGAACTCTGAGCTGGTCCATCGCTGCATAATTTAGGGTCCAGTTGCTCTACCAAGGAGGATAAGGTGAAAAAAGTCCGAATTCAGAGTTCAAACAGGGTGAAAATGAATTATACAAGTCTAAAGTATTTTCCAGTCAAGGATTCTGAGTTTTGATGCCAAATGTTAATCCTGAACCCAAAAGGCCATATAGATGTTGGTTTGCAATTGGGCTGGGTCATCTATAACGCAATGGCTCTGGGCAAGGGAATTGTTCCACTAAACCTTAGTTTCCACATCTGTTAAATGGAGATGATAGCTGTCATAAAGAGGTATTTCTAAGCTACTACCTGTCAACATAGGTTAAGAATGTCTTAGACTACACTCTAATATGTTTATAATCAAAACAATACATATAGACACAGATGCTAAAATAATCATACCTCCATATGAAATAAAGGTCCTGTTAAATGAATTAGGTACACTGGGGATTCGGATGTAGTGCAGTTGTTGAGGGTGAACATGGGGTTGTATCCATCTGGATGGATATGAAAAGGTACTTATAATATCTTAAGTGAGGGCAAAGCAGGTTACAAAGCAATACCTTCAGTATGTGACCTCTAGGGAGCATTTGGCTCTTGCCTCCGAGGGTTCAGGTGTTTAATGGTTATACTATTTCAGCAGCTTCTAGTTTCTTCTCCCACCTCAACCTGTAGGACCTGGCAGTGTGTAGGAAATTTATGCAGCTCATATTATCTCCCTCTTAAAATCAAGACAAGGGGGTGCGGGGGATTTAGCTCAGTGGCTCAAGTACTTGCCTGGTAACTGTGAGGTTGTGAGTTTGAGCCCTGGTATAAAAAAAAAAAAATCAAGACAAAGGCTTCCACATGTAGCAGAGTATAGTACAGGCTCCCTCTGTATCCCCAACCTGCCATTCCCACCCCATCTGATCCCCTTATCTTCAGGGCTCTCCACGCTTTGCCTGGGATGCCACCCCTCTTGTCAGCCCACAGATTCTTACCTTTCTTTCTTGTTTTAGTGGCTGCTCATTAGCAATCGAAGGGTTTAAACCCTTAGCAGCAGAACTCCTCCATTAAAGCCACCCTAACTCATACCAAGTGGTGATAGACAATAGAGCAACACTGGCCCAAACTACACAAGATAAAAATGAACCTTTGAAGTAAGACCCATTCATCCCTCCCAACAACCTATCTTCTCTAAAAGTTAATATATAAACCTCCTTATCTGAAGCCAAAGGGTCTTCTGTGAGACCAAAAGAAATGATCTTGTCCAACTGCAACTTAATTCTAGACACAATATAGGTGGTTTCAGATCTGGAAGGCACTAGATGATCTGGAAAGGCATTCTTTCCATAATCACATTTGCTACCTAGACCCTTTTTCCACGTCCTCAAGCCTTTATTAAAAACTCCAATCTCTCAACCTGATGGTGTGATTACTCTCTTGGAAACCTGACCATTGTCCCTTGTTGTAGTCCAGAGTTTGCAAGAAGAACAAGACAGTGCAGGACACATAATTTACAGAATTATTTTATAATAGTCACCCAAAGAGTTAAATACGAGAAGTGCAGGAAATCTGTCCACACACTAAGACCCAAGGAATCCAACTGAGGGCCTGGATCCTACAGCAATGTTCTGCATGAGTTCATCTGAAGACCTAGAGCCCATGACAATACCCCCCATGAGTCCAACTGGAGGCCTAGAGCTCACAACAATGTCTCATGCAAGTCTGTTTCATGGATCTGTACTGTGAAGGCTCAAAGGTCAGTGGTGGAAGCCAGAAAGTCCATGCTGATGGGATGAAGGATCTGTGCCAGTAGGTTGAGGGTTCTACACTGGAGCCAAGGAGCAATGTTCAATGTAAGGACCAGGGCTCCCCTGACAAAGACGATAGCCATCTTCAATGACAGTGAAGTCCCGAGCTCCTCCGACAATGAAAACAGTCGAGTTCACATCAGGAAGTCAGTGCGACAAGCTTCTCCAGGAGAACCAACAGCAACTCGGAGAACCCACAGCACTACTTCTTCCTCTCCAGTTCTCCTTTTTATCTTGGAAACAAACCTCAGGTGGGCCATCCATGCTCTGCACCACGCTGATTCAGTTCAGCTGGTATTACAAGTTGACCACCAGTAATCAATCTACCACAACCCTCTTGACAGTGTACTCTGGTCAGAAAAAACTCTTATCTTTCTTCTGATCCTTGAGTAGGTAAATTCTATCTGTATCACTGTCCTCCTTCTGCTGTCTCCAGCCACCAACCCAGTTAAATCTTCTCCATAGAGTCTTTTCAGGTTGATTCCCCTTCTCCTCACCCTGCCCCTTACTGTCACTCTCATTCCAGAAGACTCTGGGACTGTTTGCTCGGAATCATGCACGTGACAGCTCTGACTTCCCAACCCCCTCCCTGCCTTCTGGGCCTGGCTTGCAAATCTACTTCTCTCACCTCACTGGGGCTCTGTCAAATTCACTTTTTTTTGATATTCCCAGCATTTCACACGTGCTCCACGAATGTTTCCTTAATGAAAGAACAAACTGACCTTTGAATGTATTTTAATGGTCTTCTAGAGTTGGAAGAAATTTTTAAGATTGTCCATTTTATTTTCTTCTCCATCACATTTGTTAAAAAAAAAAATCCCAGAGGTTGAGACTTTCTTCCAAAAGATGACCCATAATGAATTTATTTAGAAAATATTTATTAAATCTATGTACAATGTGCTGGCACTGGTTTAGTTTCTTGGGATATAACAAGGAACACAATGACAACAAACTCTGCCTTCATGAAACTTATATCTGAGTGGGTGAAACAGATACTGCGCAGGGTGAATGAGTCACTTACCTGTAAGGTTGGTAGTGATGCTGCTTATGAGGGAGCCAAGAGCACGACCTTGGTCAGGGCAGGTCTGCAGACAGAGAGAGTTGGGCAGATCTGTGAGGGCGGTGTGGGAATGAGCCCTGCAGACAAAGGAGGAGGTGACCCCAGGGAGGATGCAGCCACTACAGAATTGTTCCATGGAGGCCCCAGGTGGACAGGAGTGAGTGGGGCAGGAAGAGGCATGGCCATTGATCAGAGAGCCAAGAAGTAGGGCAGGGGAGGGTGGTCAGAAAACCAAATTAGGCTCACTTTGTAAGATTTAAAAGTTTTTGTTTTTACCCTGAGCCTTTGGACGACTGTGGACAGAAGCAAAGCATAGTTTGAGTTATGTTTTGAAGTACTAGGCTGGTGGCTGAGTTAGTATAGATGATCCGAGGGCTGAGAGCAAGCAGGGAGCCTGGTCAGGAACTGCAAACCAGTAACCCAGCCCAAGATGGTAGCCTTGGATTGCTGAGGTGGATAAGAATGGGTGTGTGTACCTGTGAGTGTATCTAGTTGGCAGAGCTAACAGAATTCCCTAGCTTCCTTAATGTGGAGCAAGAGAGGAAGAACATTTAGGGATCATGTGTTTGAAGTACTAGACCACATGGTAAGTGCTTCACGGAAACTGTCTCAACTAATTCTCTAAACTCTTCAAGATCTAGGGTAAATCAGATCTCTTCTCTCCACACAAGTGTTCATTTTATTTTTCTGCAATGTTCCATTGAATACATTCTTCTTTAATTTGTGGATCAGAGGACAGTATACTTCAGCCAGCCATTTCCATTTGGTATACCATGAGTACCAGTAGAGAAATCTCTGTGTACAACAGAGTTAGAGATTAATAGTTACTGTCCTCTGAGAGCTAATACATGCTTCCTCTAAGCCATCCAGTGAAAATGTGGGGGTGCATGTTGCTTTCCCCCATTTCGCTGATGAGAAAACTGAGGGTGATTAGGCTGTAATAATTTACTCCAGGTTACAAAGTAGATCTGGATCAAAGTCCATCTGATTTTCAGCCTGTGCCTTTCTTGCAAGCTCAGCGTCATCCTGAGCCCTGCTTGGGCAGGGGTAGGGGTGCAGGTGGGGATAGAGGTCATCAAGGAGTCAATGCATAAGACTCTTCGAAGGTGGGGGTCCTAGGGATGTACCGGTGACTACTGTAAACATTACTTAAACATTACTGTTATTGTTGTTTCCACTGTCAACATCAGGGAAAGACAGCTGAGGGCTGTTTACAGCCTGAGTCCTCTCAGATCAGTTAACATATTCTTGGGACTAAGCTGTAGCTTCAGTGGTAGAGAATTTGCCTAGCATGCTCTGGCTCTGGGTTCAATTCCCCAGCACTACACACACAAAAATATTTCTCTTTCCATCTCCCATTACATTGGTGCCTCCCACCTCTCCACATTCACGCTTGGCTCTTTGCTAGTTCTCTATCTTCTGTCAGGCCCTCCACGTTTCTCAGTCTTCTCATTTCTTCATTATTCTACTTGAGTTAGCTCAACTTCTTTGCAGATTCTATGTTCAGTGTTCCCCCTCACTCACTGTCACCCATCACATTTTCATAGATTACCAGACCCTGGGATCTTAGGGGATTTTCCAATCCACCAAAGCCTCTAGAACAAACAAAAAAATTCCCTGCGGCACTCTACATCTGGACACCATGTGGGCTGAAAGTTTAGCTGTAGGAAATGTGACATCAGAAGCAATTCAGCCCCAACGCTGAATAAGACTTAGCTGGATATAGCCCAGCAGTACAGTGCCTGCTTGCCAAGCGTGAGGTCGTGAGTTCGATCCCTGGTTCAAAAAACAAAAAACAAAAAACAAGAAACAAACAAAAAAGACTTAGCTATCACTCAACATCAGGCTGGGAACTGGAGCCTAGAATTGTGTTTATCCTTCACTATGCAATGCCATTTTCCTTTCTTCCTAAGGGGACAGTGCCTGTGCTGCCCAATATCATCTAGGCTTCTGTCCCCTGACCATCATGAACCTGAGTAATGTGTCCCCCACCTGCTGTCCTGCTGAGTAAGGAGTGTGGCTGCAAGAAAGAATGTTGACTCCTGTCTGCTATAGTTACCAAGGGTGTCCACAGTTGGCATAGACCAGAAAATGGAATAGGAGTAGAGGAGTAAGAAGTGGGTTGTCTGGGGACATGCAGAGATTCCTCCTCACTATTTCTCCTCCAGGTCATCTCCTTGATTTGTGTCCCCAGGCCCAGCTGTGCATCCCTTCTGTTTGCTGCATAGCCCTGTGGACAAAAACCAGAGACATAGTGGAGGTGAGGAAGCAGAGCCTTTGCCATCAAATCCAGACCTAGCAGGGCCTATGTTTATAGTAGGGAAGAGTCAGCCACCATTCACAGGAGAACGAAGGACTCAATTCTGGGGCTCCAGAGAGGCTAAGATTTTCCCCATGGCTTTTGTTGGTCCAGCACTAGCAATGCCACACAGGAGGAACAGCTCATAGAAGTGCATGATTATTGAAGAAGTGACCATGAGATAGCACTCACTGGCCCAGTGAGAGGCCAGGGGCTGAGTGATGATGGTGGGGGTGAAGAGCTGGCAAGTTCCAGGCCTAGTCTTCCTGTTTGTCCAGTTTCTGGGGGCCACCTGGGGACCCTATAGACTCTACAGAAGGAAGCTATGCATTCCAGAAACTCCAGAAGGGGAACAGAGAAAGTGGACTTCTCTTCCAAGGAAGAACAGAGATGTCCCTGTCTTCCTGTCCTGACACTGGTCAGGGTCTATGAGACTGAACAGGGAGCTCTCTTCTCCCAGCACTGCAGGGAAGGGCCCTTAGACACTGAGACACTGAGTTCCATGAATACTGTTTATTGTCATACACTCTCCTTCCCTAAAAGTCTACTATTTTTTTCCTTTTAGACTAAATTTGCTTCCTATTACCTTGAGAAAGAAATCTTTAAATTATTTGGGCTGCTGATTTGAGGCGTCCTCGATGGTGAATTTAACTTGCAAAGTCAGAGACTGTTTATCCAGCGAAAGCTCTAGATTCTCTGCTAATTCTGACTGTTGATCCAAGGCTAGTAAGTGGTAATGGGGCAGGAAGCTGTGGATGGGCTGTGACATCCCAGGAGGGCACAGCCCTTGTCACCAAGTATCTGGATCAACACTCAGCCATTAGGCACAGTGTGATGTGATTATGTTAGAAAAGCTTCGGACAGATGGCGGAGATGTCTTTGCTTATAATGTGATTCTCCCCCCTAAATATGTATTGATTTGATATCAGGCTAAACATATTGAAGTGAATAGCCTATTCATTTTTGTTTCCTTACTTGAGTTCCTTTTTTTCTCTAGTTTCTCTAGAAGAACATTCAAATACAAGAGACAAGAAAGTTAGCTTTTGATCCTGGCAGTAAATCCTATAAACCAGCCAACATCAAGAGACAGGGCGCTAGGGCATTGTCTGCCGTGACAAGATAATCTCAGAAACAGCTCCCACTCAAGCTCAAATTCAATACAGAGGGAGATTTTAAAAATAAAGTGGGCTGGGAAGAGAATGAGTTTATTTGACCTAACTCCAAAGCAAGAGGCATGATCTGGCCCAAATTTTAAAAATAGAGAACTGTCCAAGAATAATAATAGTGTCTTGCTGGGAAAGACTTGTTATCTTAGCTGCTCAGAAAAAATAGACTGAAATATTTTCAGTCTTTCCGGTCACATGTCAGAAGTGTAGGTCTTCAATGGTCCACCTTAAAGCATGAGCAGGTAGAAGCAGCCATTGATTAGTTTAACCGTGGGGAGACTGCAGGTGGGTGAAGGTGTTGGTACGGGAAGGCAACTCAACTCTGCAGGCTAAGGGCTAGATTAGGATCCTTTCCAAATCACACATAGTCTTCTGAATAACCCTGCTGTCATACGAGTTGCCCTTGCCTCTATGTACATTGTTCCCTCTCAATGAAACTGTCCTATCTAAAATCAGATTTTCACACAAAACCCAGCTCCATGAGGACCTTCTCTGGGGATCTTGCCTTTCTTCTTGGGTGAGACTCTGTCTTGGTCTCCTCTCCCGGGATGGTGTTTGTGTTGATCCACTGTCTTGGACACTTGCTTGTGAGTTCTTAGAGAACAAAGCGCTTATCTTCACTCTGTGTCTTGTGCGATGCCAGACCACATTGGCACACAGTGAGTGGTTGCTTAATTTAGCTGAATTGGACTTGAGTTGAATTGAACTGAGAATTAGACTGCCTTCTAATGAAATGCTAGGCTCAGTGCTAAAGTTGTTCTTTACCAGTCCCGAGTTAGGCTAGAGAGTAAGACGCCCTCTGCTTGCATCAGAAGCCAAAAGCTAAGTGAACCTCTTTCCTTTCAACTCACTGAGATATTGCAGGACCATGTATCCCAAACTGGCAGGTTTTGACTTGAATAAACAGTGCATAGACATTTCAAAACTAAATGCTTGGGTAAAACCAAAACTGGGCAAAACCCAATTACCAGTGAATATTAAAGACTAATCATAGCTATATAACTAGTCAGGAACTGGATGAGGAATCTTAGAGATATTTTAAGCATTCTAATTAGCTGCATAGATCATTCTTTTAGCTGCTATCTTTTATTAAATCAAAATGACACTGGCAAAAGAAGAAGTCTCTCACCCTCTGATTCTTGATCTCTCTGGAACTATGAGTAAGACTCCACATTGAGGTCTAAAAGGCTGTGGAATAAAGTGACAGTTAAGCATTCATTCTGTCGGCCAGATTGACCTTGGTTCAAATTCTAGATCCACCATCTAGAAGCAAGATAATTAGCCTCTTTCTTTCCTTGTAAAATGGAATCATACTGAATAAATCATTTGGCCAAGGATTGGTGAGTCTTTAATAAATGGTCTTTACCGTTACTATTATCTACTACCAGCCCAAAGTGGGACGTTTAGGCAGTTTTCTGAGTATTTTTGTTTACTGCCACTTTTTGAGTAAACTCTACTCTTTCATAACTGTCCACTAATAATACAGTTTGGAGTGAGCTTTCTGGCTACCAGGTCAGGATTTTTTTCTCACCATCTTGAATTCAATTATGACATTTACCAGGGAAACAATTAGAGAAGGCCTGTTGTATCATAAAGAGATTAGAGAGTAATGATTGGAAAGGATCTAATTCATGCCTGGCTTGGCAACACCATTAACTCACCTCTTCATGCACACAGAGGAATGGGTCACAAGTTCAGACTTCTGTGAGACAAGAGCAAGACCTGCGCTCCCGTTTCCACTCCCAGGTCTCCCATGACTCGTGTTACTTCCTGTTATCTCAGTTACAATAAAGCGAGGGTTTCTCTGTGATGAAAATATGCAGCATACAAATTTTCATAGCATGAAGTTTAGAGAACACATCCAGGAAGACAAAACCTCTAACTATACTTAAAAGAGACATTCACCAGAAATAAAAGGGCATGTGGTTAACGTATTTCCCTAGTTTTACATCATTGTTTTGAGGCATTTTGCAGTTTCCTTACGCTGTGTCTAATTTAGACCTAGTAGATTATGAAAAACAGAGAAGATAAATGGGTATCTGAGGTCAGGCTGAACTGTGAGCAGAGATATGTGGTTAACAGAATTATTAACTGGGGTCCCAAGTGACATCAGGAAAAATATGTTCTCTAAATATACTCAGATAATGTCCACATTGACCAAATAGATATTAACATAAACCAGTTAAATGTGAGACTATTGACTTTTTCACAGATTGGATAGAACCAAATATGCAGTTGGCTTTAAAATAAGCTATTGAGAAGAGTAGCATTTTTCGTCTTCTAAAAAAATTGAGATGACATTCATATAAAATGAATCCTTTTAAAGTGAACAATTCAGTGGCATTTTATACATTCACAAAATTGTGAAACTGCCACCTCTATCTAGTACCAGACATTTCTATCACTGTAAAGTGAAACCTGTAACTAAATCATTTTTTCCAATCCTCTGCACTTCACAGTCTGTAGTAACTGCCAATCTGCATTTCACCCCTTTGAATATATCTATGCTGGATATTCCCCATAAATGCAATTATACAATATGTGAACTTTTAACTGTGATACTTCGACGTAGCATAGCATTTTTCAGGTCATCTATCTTGTTGGTAGGTATTAGTACCTCATTCCATTTATGGCCAAGTAATATTCCAAGAAACCACAGTTTCTTTATTGATCCCTTGGTGGCCATTTGGGTTGTTTCTGCTTTTTGGCTGTTGTGAATTGGGGTGTTATGGAGCCTATGTTTACATGTGCTTGTTTTGGTCCCTGTTTCAATTCCTTGGACTATATACCTAGGAGGAGAATATTGTGGTTATATGATAATTCTTTGTTTAACTTTTTGAGTCACCAACCACCAAACTTTTCCACAGCTGCCATAACATTTTACATTCTCACTAGCAATATGTGAGGGTTTCAGTTTCGCCACATTCTTGCCAACATTTGTATTTGTTCTGTTTTATTTAAACAATCTTACTTTTTAAGAAGCTGTACCTCACTGTGGTTTTGATTTGTGTATTTCTTAGTGACTAATAATGTCCAGCATCTTTTTGTATGTTTCTTGGCCACTGCTACATCTTCTTTGCAAAAATATCTATTTCAGTCCATTGCTCATTTTTTAAAATATAGGATTGTCTTTTTCCTTTAAGTTGTGGGAGTTCTTCTTATATCCTGGATATTAAACTCTTATAAAATATGTAATTTTCAAATACTTTCTCCCATTATTTGTGATGTCTTTCTACTTTCTTGATAATGTTCATTGATGCACAAAGTTTTTACTTTAATGAAGTCCAGTTCTTTGGTGATTTGTGTTTTGGGTATTGTGCTTGAGAATCCATAGCCAAATTGAAGTCATGAGAACTTTACCCTGTGGTTTCTTCTAAGTTTTTTATGGTTTCAGGTCTGATGTTTATAAATTGACCCACTTTGAGTAATGGTTTGCATATGATGTGAGGGGGAAGTTAAAATTTGTTCTTTTGCATGTGGCTATGCGGGTGTTAAAGCATCATTTGTTGAAGACCCCTGCCCTTACCCAATGGTTTGGGCACATTTGTTGAAAATCAGTCGTAGATGTTTAAGTTGATTTCTGGGCTCTTGATTCTATTCCAATGGTCTACATGCTTATCCTTGTATCACTAGCACACTGTTTTGATTACTATAGCTTTATAGGAAGTTTAAAAATTAGAAAAAGCAAGTCTTTTAATTTTATTGTTTTTTTCAATTATTTTGATTGTTACATACCCCTTAAAATACCATGTGGATTTGAGGATCAGCTTTTCTAGTCCTGTGAAGAAGGCTGCAAAATTTTGATAGGGATTTACTAACTTTGGAGATTACTTTGGGTAGTACTGAGATTTTTTTTTTTGATATTTTCTCCCACAAACATGGGATTATTTCCTTCTTTAATTTCCTTCAGCAATGTCTTATATTTTGCAAGATATAATATTTTCACCTCCTTAGATAAACTTATTTCTAGGTATTTTATTCTTTTTTGATGACATTATAAATGGAATTTTTCTTAAATTCTTTAAGGACAGTTTTATTTTTGCTGGTGTTAAAGAAAAAGCTCTACTAATTATTGTGTTATGCTCATCAACATCATTGAATTCGTTGATTAGCTCCAAAGGCTTTTTTGTGGTACCAAGGATTGAACTCAAGGCTTTCACACTGACTGACATCCCCAGCCAGCCTCCCCAGCCCTGCCCCCTGCTGCCTTTTTTTTTTTTTTGAGTCAGGGTTTACTAAACCAGGGTTGATAGCGCATACCTGAAATCCTAGTGCTCTGGGAGGCTGAGGCAAGAGGATTGCAAGTTTGAGCCCAATCTGGGCAACTTAGCAACCTAGCAAGACCCTGTCTCAGAATAAAAAATAAAATGCAAAGGCCCTGGGTTCAATTACCAGTATTGAAAAAAAAATCAGAAAAATTCACCAGTAAAGCCATGTACTCCCAAACTCTTGCCTACTGTGGTTGTTGTTATTATGAGTCCAATCTTCATTTGCTATAGGTTTGTTCAGATTTTATATTTTTTCTTCTTCCTTCATTTTCTCTGGGTTCCTGAGCATTTGCAGAGCCAGGTGCCAGGACTGGGGTTTCCTTGCCCCCCAAAGTCAGTCACTGTGCTGGTGGTGAAGGGAAGGACTGTTCTGCAGTTGGGCAGGTCTGGGTGGGTCAAGCTCTGGAACACCCCCTGGTTAAGCCTTTCTCCCCGCTACTCAGCTGCAGGAGTCCCTGAGCACCTCATTGTCTCACCGCGCTCAATGAACTCGGTTTTCATCATTAGCGAAGGAAGCAGGGGAGGTGAGCAGGATTACTGCTTGCTGTGCAGTGGCCTCCAGGAGTCCTCCCTTCTCTTAGCTGGGCTGCCCACTGGGCTCTGGCTCTTGGGTACACTCTCACTGTATACAGCTACCCTAGTCAGCTCCTGAGAGAAGGCTCTGAACGAGGGTGTGGTCACTCGCTTCCCAGAAGGGCCACCATGTTTACTGCTCCTCCTGCTGGTTTGGAAGCAGAGGCCTTTGGCTCAGCTCTGTTGTCCTTGGCCTCCTAGGACACTGGGCCAGGCCTAGGAGGAGCAGCAGAAGCCAAATTCATTCAGCAGGAGTGAGTATGGATAGTGGGTGAGCAGAGCAGGCTCGGGTGGGGCTGGAGACTCCCACTAGGAAGCTGGAGAGAGTCTGAGGTCCGGGACAGCGGTGATCCAGCTGACATGGATACAGAGCATTCCCATGTGTCGTGTCCACTGCCGCCCTTGGTTCCATACTGGGCTGTGACACGGACCTGTTTTCTTGGTGGATCGCATTGTCCATAATCATCCCTGTGAGATAATAAACACCGGCCCTTGTCACTTCACATCCTTCCTACTTTGTGTCTTCATCATGCCCCTGTCCACAGCAAGGCATTATAAAATGTGCCAGTGAGTCCACATTCCATTACTGCCCTTAGCTGCCTGGCCAGGGCAGTGTGAGTGGCTGCAAAACGGGCCAGAATGAGATCAGTACAGAAGCCGACAGTGCCTTCCTCTTTCTCTTTTGTTTTCATTGCCATTGTGACAATTCAGTTGCCCCCTAAGATCAGCTGGCTGGGCCCATCTCTGCCACAGTGATCCGAAGGAGGGCTATTGCAGGAAAATGGTCTCCCTCTAAGCTCTGTTATTGGCTCTAGGGTCAGGGGATTCCCCCAGAATCCCATCCTGCATCTGTCCCACCCCACTGACTACCAGTTCCTGCTGGCTCTGTTTGGAGGACAAGTGTTCCATTTGGGGTAAACACTGCCCATATCCAGAGCTGCAGAGGGGCTGAGCATGTGTCCCTTGCAAGGGAGTGGCTGAGGGAGGAGGGGTGTCTGTCCCTTGCCCTATGTGCTCCTGGCACGGGGCAGATTCTTTCCCAGAGCTTTGTCGTCATTTTGCCTGATGCCAGTCAGCAACCTCAGGACACTTGTGGGCCTTAAAATCATCTTCTTCACAATTTCTGGGTATCTAAATAAATGCTACTAATTTTTTGCAGTAAGTTCCTAATTTCCCCTCGATTTGGACCTTTGAAAACTATATTATGCTTTGCTTATTTCCCTGAAAGAAGGACCATCATGTTTTCTAAGAAAACTTCATAATAAGGGATTAAGCTGGGAACCGAAGAACAAATTAAAATGCCCTAGTAAATAATCCTCTGCAGGGAAACATGAAGTCATTATGCATTGTTTTGGCACTAGACAGTCTTCTGAGAAAAGCTGTGTGGAAATCATGTTATGCAATGTTCGAATGTGCTGGGAAGCTCTTTCCTGTAAATAAGTTGATTTTAATAAAGTGACAGCTACTTCGAGTGTCCTGTTTTGGCAAAATATACTTGAATGAAAGCTTGTGGCATTACCTGGAAGAGTCTGAGTGGCAGAATCGATGACATTTGTGGTTGAAGCTGAGTTGTTATGTATCTCTGTCTTGACTCCAGTAAATGCCCACCTGCTACCAGCTGGCTCCATGCCAAGGCTGCCCCAGCCTGGCTGTTCTCTGGCCCTGATTCACTGCATCTGTATCAAGTGCCATTCAAAAGATTGTGCAGAAAAGCTCGAGTCTTCAGACAGTGACAATACCATCCATAAAGCACTGTTTCTATTTAGTTACCTCTAAAAAACAACTTTCTTTGCTTTATTTAAAATTGGATTTGCTGGTTTCCATCAGGCAGCAGCTGGAGGACATTCATAATTTGTTTTCCATCTCACTTTACCCCATTTATTACTCTGACCATGATGTGGAAATGGGAGTTTGGAAGCAGGAAGAAGAAATCAAGACTCTGTGTCTATAATTATTTAGGGAGAAAATTGTATTAACCAAGAAAACCAGTTCAGAGTATTCAGCCACAGCCCCACAGGACCGATGGGTGAGGAGCCCCCAAATCTAGACTGGTGTGGGCAGGTGGGAACTCAAGTCTCCACATCTCTCTGAAGACCAGCAATGGGCTCACAATTTACTTTGACCACTTTTCTTAAACTTCTGCAGAAAGTCTCATAAAAATTAGAAAATAAATTCACAAAAACACAATCTCAAAATAATCACATTGTTCAACAACTTCTTGTGTGTTAGTGGTGGTCACAACGCTCCTGTGGCAGGGGGCAGGCTGTTGCTGGCTTTGGCGAGAAGGTGGCAAGGGTACTGTCTACGTGAAGGAATTCTTCAGGGATTGCACAGGAAAGAGACAACCAAGGTGCCTCCTTACTTGTGAGATCAGGAGTCATGTGTGTTTTCCTCAAATTTCTGATTTTATTTTATTTTTTAGGAACTGACAATTGAACCCAGGGCCTTTGCACTAAGCTACACCCCAGACCTTTTTTAGTTTTTTGAGACAGGGCCTTACTAAGTCTCCAGGTTGCCCACACTGGGTTCAAATCTGTGATCCTCCTTGTAGAAGTTTGTGTCAGTGTGGGCAGACATGTGATCAGTATATATAGTACAATTTCACTAGACACAAACAAAAAAAGACAAATAAAAAGAACACATATGAAAATATGTCTGTGGATACATACATGCTGGGAAAATTTCTGGAAGTGTATCTAACAAAATAGTAATAGTGATTACTTCATCTGTCTTAAATATTATAAATTTATATATAAAAAAGCAAAATGAGACAAACCAAACCATAATCAACTAATGAGTAAGGAAATGTGTTTTGGTCAAGGGACTTACTTTTCTTTTACATTATCTACACTTTTGTTTTCTTTAAAAAATTTTATGTCCAGAATGAAAAGCAAATAAAAATAATTAAAACATTTGAAAGCTCCCCAAACCACATTCTTTGTTTTCTAGAATATATATACCCTAAAAATAAAAGAAAGAAAACATGGTATAAGAAAATAGGAAAACCAGTATCTGCAGACAGCAGCTGTAAAGGGATGGCTGCGTCTAGTTGCTGGGAATGGACTTGAGCACTTGGCTGTTCCCTGTCTCTGGTGCCTGTGATTCCACACTGGGCAACATGAGAGTGTTCAACCCACAGCCCACTAAACACTGGCCCTTGTTTCCTATTGTCATGGAATTTGCAGATCCTCACTTTTGACTTTTCAGAGGACTTTGGAGCTCCAGGCATAAAAGCTGACATTTATAACTCCCAATGGAATTTCCACATCCCCAGGCTCCTGCCAGGCCTTGGATGAATCACAGCTTCTTAGAATTGTGAGGCCATTTGGGAAACAGCTGCCAAGTTGCTAATGCTATTAAAAATAGCTCTTGCTCCCTAATAAATGAATTGCTTATTTTAAGAAGACAAGAGTGGCTTGAATCTGTCCTGCTTGCGTTTTTCATCTCCTGGGCACAGTGCCAGTGGATTTGAGAAGCTCTGCCTGTCAGATGGGAATGCCATCTGCAGAGATGAGGCTGGGCCTAGGCAGGAGCCGGCGTTTCTGGACCTGGGTTAAGTGGGGCAAGGTCTGAATCCCCCCATGGAGCCCAACTCCTGGGGAGGCGTGGACTGTGAAGTGTGAGTTTCAAATGTGCACTCTCCAGGCGGCTGGTCCTAACGTGTGTTGCATGCACTCAGGATGGTCATGGTGATCCCCTGGAGTGAGGAGGCCAATACTAGATGACTGATGTGTGCTTATTTTTTGACTTAATGAAAATAAGAGAGAAGCTGAACTCTATTGGTATTTAACAAGCAGGCTGATGGTGCTATTGTGACTCAGTGTGTACCGGAAAGTTCTCTTTCCTTGGAAGCTTCACGTGGCATTGGGTCTGATGACAGCCACTCCTGTGTTTGTTTGCTGCTCTTGTGTTGTGACACACTACTGTTAAGCTACAATGTCAAGGATACACAAAGCCACACGTTCATTTAAGCGGTAAGGGCAGATTTTAATTATGAATACAACATTGCAGTACAGGAAAGAGTCCAGCAAGAACTTAACTCAGCTCTGACTAGTGTCCAAGAGACTGGGTGTTCAAAGAATGAAAGGATGGGGAGGGATGAGCCAGCTCAGTGAAGTCAGGGAATTAAAAACTACAGAAAACAGGCAGAGGGTCCATGTGAACCCATCTGAGTTTGCTAACTGGTACTTCTTAAAGTCAGGCTCCTGCCCTCCACATGGGGCCCAATCTTCAGTGTCATTGAAACAAGCAGCAAACTCCTTGGGAGTCTTGAGTTTCTTCAGGCAGACACTTTAAGGGAGGGTAGGGACAGCGTAGGGGTGTGGCTTTGAGCTCTGAAACATGCTAGTGTTAGTTCAAGACTTTGTAGGCCAAAGACCAGGAGACAAGGGTTCACCAGTGTCTGGCTGGGGTTTGGGCAAGAGGAATCATCAGCAGTCTTGAAGACATTAGTATCTTAGACCATAGAATCATCGCAATGTTTTGTGGTATGATGGAATGAGTGTGAAAACAGATGGTTCAACAAATTGTAGTTATAAAGTTTAGTCACGAATTAGAAAGGTTTCATTTACAAAAAGACAAATGTTCCAAATTGGGAGACTCCTTAGTAATATCATGGCTGTTAGTAGAACATTGATGTTTTCAAAAACAAAGTAAAACACTCACAGAAGCGCATACATCCACACAGAGGTGGAGGCAACAGACCCACAGTGAGAAAGGAAACAGCACATGCAGAAATAACTCGGGTCACATAGAGTGGGAATATTCCCGCCTCCTTAAGGACACATTGCAACTATGTAGGTTCTGCACTTAGGAAATGATTGTAATTATAATGCAGCATCATAAATTGAACAAAATTCTGATTTTCATGACTTTGATGTTGTTTAATATCCTGTATCAGATTTTATTCCACATGTGCATAGTCTCTGATTTGCTACAAACACTGCGCAGTTTGTCCCTGGTTAACATGGCTCAGGCTTGGCTTTCTTTCCTGTTCCAGCTCTAAGAAGTCAGCAAGCCCCACAGCTGCCTCCGTGAAGCAGCCTGCTTGGGCCCAGCCTCCCCTTCCTCACTGCGTTCCTGCCGCTCCCTCAGGCGGCCCTGGGCTAGCTACTGCCTTGGCCTTTCTTGCCATGTGCACTGCACTCTGAATTGCTATGGCTGCCAGCAGCTAGGGGTTCCATGCTGACAACGCCTGGACACTGAGAACTGTAAGGACTCGGTAAATGTCAGGACAAGAGAAACGCAAGATTAACTGATGATACTGTTTCTTCGGGTACTAGTAGCATCTCATCAGCTTCTGACTGGGTGGTTGCCACGGGTGGACTCTGTCCCGTCATACTTATGTCACTGGCACATGAGCATGGTTCCTTTTCTCCTTTCAATACTTTTTCAAAGATGCAAATTGAAAAATAATTCTCAGGATTGCCGGAACCTTTGGTTAATGAATGAGCTATTAATAAGAGGGAGTTAGAAATGAAGATGTCTGTGCATCTAGTGAGTTCAAGGTCTCTGCTCACACAGCCACGCAAGGATTTTAAGTACATGCTTCTCTGCCTGTATGAATTGAATAAACTCCTTCTCAACAGGGAAATCTGCCCAGTGATATTTTTAATTGAGTGGAACTTAAGTAGGAAGCAGATTTGAATTTTGGATGCATAGAAAAGAAAAAAGCAGAACAGAATGATAAGGAAAAGGTGACCAGAAAAGAGAAAGAGAACCATGTATCCATGTGAGTAATTCACAGAATACCCAGAGCTCTGAAGTAAACTCCACTCTCGGTGGGTGGATTCCACTCATGCAGATGCTGGGATGGTGAGAACAGTGTTGGATTTGGAAAGAGAAGTTTTAAATGGCAGGACAGTTTCTGCCCTTGCCAACTTTTATTAAAGTGTGAGCTCCCACCCCCTTCCTTCAGTGGTGACTGTCATGTCCTATTACCACGTGCCTGGGACAGTGTCCATAGCCACCTGAGGCAGAAACACCTGTCTGAGGCCCTGCGCTTTGCTGCTGAGTACACTGAAGCACTGAGAGGTTAATGTGCCTGTGATCACACAGCTGGGAGCAGGCACCAGAACTAATCTGTGATCATGGGCTGGTATGTTTCACTTTCAGAGCGAGTGTTTTAAAGAATTTCTCCTTGTTTGATACCTCTGCCATTTAAAAATGCCCCACCTCCTTCCCAAACCTCTCTGATCAAAGAAGGAAAGGGAAAGGCTAAAGATCTTTTGGCAAAGGACAGTGAAGAAATAAAATCAGGGGAACTTTGGGCAATGGGATTCCTGGGAAGAAATTCCTCAAGGTTTCTGTACCTCATCTCCTGATTTCCTCTGTAGAATCTTTTCTAAGAAAAAAAAAACCCAGCTAAATATTTTCAAGTAGGAAAAAATATAAAAACAATATATCC
>RJWT010020591.1:0-17911 GCA_004365215.1 Cuniculus paca
GAGAAAACACGCCTTCTTCCCTCCCTTGTATAATGTACCAGCTCTACACCTGGGTGGGTGCAGTACTCACACCCTAATCCCAGCACTAGACAATGAACCAATCACAAATACTAGATTCAACCACCTCTATGACTACATGAGGCTTGGGGAGGGGCACCTAGACACAAACCATAACTGGGTGTAAACAGCACCACTGAAAAGGCTTGTACCCGGCTGAGATAAAAAGAAAGGGGAGGCTTGCTACTGTTGCTGTTTAGCTGCTTTGCTGCATTCTGCCAGCTATGGTATGAACTGCTCCTCTGTGATGCTCCTCTGCCAGGTCACCCTGTTGTGGAGTTGGCTCACTGTGGACTAAAGATTCTACAAAGTGTGAGCTGAAATCATCTTTCCTCATTTAACTTTTGGGCATAGGGTATTTTGTCCAAGGCATGAGAAAGTAACCAAGAAACACACTAATAGGAAAAGTGATGTATCTTCTCCAAGAAGAGTGACTCCAGATAGAAGGAAAATACAGGAAGCAGAAAAGAATCATGGAAAGAATAAAAATTATTAGGAATCCTAGTGAAGGAGATGCATGCTCAAGCAAAAGTTATATTTTAAAATGATAAATAGATCTAAAAATACTGCATATTTACACAGTACTACTTATGCCAGACAATTTTATAACGTCTTTTATATATTTAGTCACCTAATCCTCACTACTTTATTTAGCATCATCATTACCTAATCCTCTCTTATCCAAGTTTTAGAGATGAGAAAACTGAGGCACAGAAAAGTAATGAATCTTGCCCAAGCTTGAACAAATTCTACCTGATAGAACTAGGCACAAAACCAGGTACGGTGTTCCAAGAATTCATGTGTTACACTACTACATTTGCTGCCTCTCGTAAAAATAGAGTAAAAGTCTACAGAATGAATGCATGGGATGAGAAGGTGGAGAGTAATTGCTTTGATGGTAGTTAGGAAAATCTTCAGAAAAGTACATCAAATTTAAGCTATGTGTTAAAGTAAGACTAGAAGTGATACATGATACCTAAATCCAGGTGTCTTCTTATTAAATAAAAAAGTGATTTTCCATGTTTAACTTGACATTAATAAATTCTGTGTTTCCTAATGAAAGGGTAAAACCTAATTGTAGTTGACTAATATGACTAAGACATCCCAAAAAGATGAAATATTTTTTCTACCTAGCAACTCTGTAAAAGCATTTTACTGAGGTCAAACTATTATGAGAATTATGGGAGTTCTTAGATATAGGTCTACAGCAGTAAGTTCTAAATGTTGCATATCTCAGATGCAAAATTTTTCCATTATTCACGTGTAACTGGATTTGTAATTTTGTTACTTCTCTAACAGTTGGCAAAATGTACTGCAAATAAGTGGATGAAAGTCATTTTAATGGGTGAAATAAAAGGCAGTGGGTAAGAAAGGACATTTTTGAAAAAGGGAACATATTGCTCATTTCCTGGTTTTAGAAAAATGGGATATAAGAATACTGTAGGTGAATTAATGGCATGTTTTTCTGGAATGTACCACTTTTACTTAGGGCCACCAGTATTTTCCATCACTTGTATGAATGCCTGTTCCTGCCAACTTTCCCTCCCTTGTTCTTTACCACTGTCTCACCCTGCCTGATTCTGTGCAAAGATGCCCATTCTTTGATTCTTCTTTGGGCTACAAGAGTAATTTATACACTTCAATTGTAAAAAATTCACCTTTTGTCATAGTAGCTATTTTTTAAAGAGTTCTTCTCTCTCACCACACCAATGACTCTTCCAGGACAAGTACAGTAATTTTTCCATCTCATACTGAGTTTAACACTGTTAATAAATGTGCCGAACTAATAACTCAGAAAAAGAAGAATAAAAGAATAAACGAAGACAATGATAGCATCACTGTAAGAAGGAACCACCAGTAGCATCTGAACTTGTAAAATGAAGTAATGAACAAGCAATAGGTTAGACAAAAAGGAAATCTGGCTGGATGTGTTGATCACAGATATGGACCTTAAAATATGTTCTGAGTTATTTTCTTATTCTGTATATAGATATAGATTTATTTATCGCAGTTTGCATTTTAAAAGAGCATTATTTAATTTTAAGATTTATCTCCAGTGTGGATGCTCTAAAGTGTGAGCTATTAATAACTGTATTACTAGCAACTTTCTAGACTCAGTATTCTCTACCTACTGATCTGTAGAAATGATCCCTCCTCCTTCCTTCAACTCTCATCCTGCCATTCCTCCCCAGAGTCCTATTAAATATAAATTTTCCAAATTCTTTTCTGTGACTTTTATGGCCTGAAAGTAAGTAATCTGATTGGTGATGAAAATTCAGAACAACATATCCCAAGTACCTTGAGAATCAGAGTTCTGCCAAGCACTTATGAACTAAGAAAAATATACTCTCTTGCACATGTGGAATGTTAGGGGGGAAACTGTGCAGCTCACTAGGTGTTAGAACAACAATGCAAGAGTATCCAGTGGTGACATGCATAAAGACATGGCCTCCCTGAAAGCTCCAGTGATTTAGAAATGAAATTTTAGACTGCCCTGGGAAAGTAGAAGATGCTGTTGTTTTATGAAAGAATGGATATTGCATAGATTTTATGGTAAAGAGAACAGAGCCACTCATAACACTGGCATGGATTAATGTTCCCTATGAAAACTTCTATCAACACTATGGTTCTAAAGATTTCATTTTGAAAGCCAACAGCGATGAAACATCAGCATAGAACCGAACAACACCAAATATTCATTACACAGATTTTGCTTTTTCTGGTGATGAATGCTGGGAGATAAGAGAGCTTTGGAAAAGATCAAACCCTCTTTAACAAAAAGTAGCAAAGGACAATAGAACAAGTCCACATTTTAAAATTTATTATGCAAAGAGCAAGCCAAAAGAATGAGCAAACACGTATCTGATATGGACTAAACTGCATATGGATTCTTCATCATCCGCTATCCTTAACTCACATTTCTCATTGGTGGCAATCAGAAATGATGTTTAAAATCATGAATCAAGAATGATAGATACTGTAATATTCTTACCATTACAGATACACTCTGTTATAAAACTTTAAAATGCTAACAGTGGAGGCAGAAATAAACTTGTCTGTGTACATGCGCTGTGCCTGTGTATATGTATGGGGGGATGTGTGGGTGTGGTGTTTGTGTTGCTAAAAATTGAACCCAGGGCTTGCTAGCAAAGCACTTAGCCATGAGATACCCCTGAAGCTCTGTTTTGTTATTGTTGTTACTTTCAAAACAGATCAAGAGATCAAGTGATCCTCCTACCTTAACTGGTCTCATGAAATCATGAGCTCAAAGGATCCTCCTACCTCTGCTTCCCGAGTAGTTAGCAGTGCAGTCATATACTGCTGTGCGCAGCTCAAACTCAAATATCGGAAGGATGGTTTAAATTAAATAACAAACACGGATAAAAAGAGATTTTTATGCATCCTGAGGAGAATCAATTAGCCAAAATTTCTCATTGCCAAAACATGGTATATTATTTGAGTTATATCAACTTGAATTTTGCTTGACCTAGGTTGTTCATAGCCTGTCAGTGGTAACATTTGTTGAACGACATTTAATTATCATTGGTAGCATTCATTTATTAAGGTATACTCTATCAAGCTTGTGTGAGATTGCAGTAGTGAACAAAATTTCCAAAATCATGATTCTGATCGTAACTGAGTCATCAGTTAAGACATTTATTTTTATTAGTTTCACATATGTAATAGGTGGTGTGATTTAGGACACATAGAATAAATTTCAGAAATTAACATGCATCATGGAGCCAAACACTAACCATTAGAAAAAAAAATTACGCTGATTTGAATTACATTACAAAGGGTTTATCTTAGGAAATACATCTCTAGTAGTACTAATATATTTCTAGTAGTACTAATTTTTACTTAATTAAAACTGATATTTCATTTTTTGTTTAGTTTTTTCCCAACTTGTCAGTTTCTTGTTTTTATATTTCTTTTTGAGTTTATAGAAAATTTAAATCTCCGACTGAGTGTGGTGGTGTGTGCCTATAATCCCAGTACTCCTGAGAGTTTGAGGCCATTCTGGGCGACATAGTGAGTTCAAGCCAATAGTTTCAAAACACAAATAAACAAAAAATGATAAATCCAATCTTAGCTTTTGTTGAGTATTTTGAGCTATTGAACATTTAGTTTGTTTTTGATAAAAATACACCTTTTAACATTTCAGAAGCACTCTTAAGATTACATGTATAAGCATGACAGCAAAACTGTCAAATTCTAATACTGTTTTAGTTTGTTAGTGACCGTAAATAATTTTCTTTTAAATATTTTGTTCTGTTAGCAATAAACATCAATGCATTTATCTGGCATTACAGTAAGACTTTACTTCCTTATTGAGGAGCTGTAAGCTTGTCATCTTAGTTACAAATGGCATCTATGGGCTGCTTTCCTTAACATCATCCAACATAGAATAATTTTAATAAAATGCATCTAAAGATATTTGGGTAAAATATAATATTATAAAGAATAACTATCTTTGACATACAATCAATACCTAATAAAGTTACATCCAATACAGTTGAATTTTAAAATATGAATAAACCTTAGTGACAATTTATACTAGTTTCTACTAATTAATATAATTTTAAAATATTTTTTCTTTCTATAAAACGGAAGAACAAACACTGGACTATTTTCAGTAACTTTATTCTTTATGTGACTAGGAAAATATTAATTTATAACAGGGTTATTTTAGAAAAATTGAGGAAAGCATATAAATAACAGTTAACAAGATATATATTAAAATATATTACATAATCAAATTATACATTTCCTTTCTATTTTTTCCTTGACATAAATTTTTTTAATTGGGACTATACAAAATTTTCTTTTCCTTTTTTTTCACTAAAGTTTGAATTTGAAAGCTCCAAATTACTAAATTTTTAAAATAGCTTAGTAGCTACAAACTTTTATTATAAATTTAATATGATAAATACAATGTTTAAAAGGTTCAAATTGGATTTTTATGCTTGATCTTAGCCAAAAAGCCAAGTAGCAATGAACTGGATTTTTAGTATTAATTTATAACAACAATTGAAAGTTGATAGAAAAAATACCATTAGTGTAGGACTTACACTAAAATTTTTCTTTTCATGATTTTATTACATTTTAGTTTTGTACAATATATCAGTCTTCTCAGTGAATTTCTCAGTGACTAGTTTCTCTAATGTTTATAAAATACCTTTCTGTATGTAGTTTAGATTTCTATTTCTTTTCACAACAATTATACTGAAGTATTATTTCCAGCTAAATATTAATAATAAATGTGATATTCTCAATATGTCGTATGACTCATGAGTAGATAACTCTGACTTTACAAATAACCTTTGGAGATAAATACAGGAAAATAAATAAACATGTTTACTGAGATTTTATTGAAGGCTCCACCAACCCTGGGCTTAAATGTGTGATTTTGGGAGATATGTTTCAGTTTAGCAAAACAGAGGATCTAATAATTGTGTCTAATGTGATTACCACATGTGAAAATAAGGCCACAGGCACAGTTTCTAAGATCTTTTAGAAATAACTTGCAGGTGATTGGAAGTTCAAAGCCATTCTTGAGTCTAAAGATATAAAGCAGTTTATTAAACAAATACAAAGACATAGTTTCTTAAATTTTTAAGCAATAAAAGCACTTTCCTATAAACGTCTTATGGTATTAAGACGTTTGTATGTTATGTATTACCTCTTGGCATATTGGGGTCAAATCCTAGTTATGAGTCCGCAATGGTAATACACTGGATCAAGCCTGTTGCCCTTCATATTCCGAATTTGCCGTCAGATGAGAGCAGTAGTTTATAAACTCACTTGTAATGCCTTAGGGAAAAGGGTACATGTACTCTCAAAACACAATCAATGAAAATTTCAGATCACTCAAGACTACCATTTTAGCTAACTTTTTAACACCTATACACAATTTTCAACAAGTCTGTGCTGCCAGTAGAAAAACTCACATGTTGTGCCCTTCCTCATCACTGCTGCCCTTCAGGTAGAGATTCAAGAGAGAAGACAGGCACTACAGTCAGGATTCTGGAGGAAAAGGGAGAAGTCAAAGACTGGAATTATTTCTGCAGGCTGAATAACCAATGTCTGAAGGATTGCAAGTTAACAGTACAGGATAAGTTCTGTGGCTAAATGTTACAGTTTGGAAACCGAAGAATGAACATAATTGACAGGATAGGCTCACTTTTTGGTGTTACACCTAATGAACTCTAAAACCATGAAGTTATTGGGTTTCTCTAATGTTGTTAATAGAACAGGGATTTCAAAAGTTCCTAAATTAGGAAACTCTAGTGATCATTTCAGAGTACAAATTTTTAAATATGTGTTGATTAAAACAAGAAATGATTCATTGACTCATGTTCATGTGCATAACTAAGAGAAGATAGGACTGAACATTGAAAACTTGGTCTCTGCCAGTCTTGATGAGTAAATCATCCTTTGAGCATAGATTTTGCCTGTTGGTGTAGGTCACTGCTACAGCTGAATTAATAGTGAAATAATTTGCACTACTAATGTGTCCATTTTCCAGACACTTTATATGTAGTCAGTTTAATTGAGAAATTTTACACAATTCTTCCTTTAGCTTCCTGGAAACAAATCTGAATTTCCTAATTTGAATATTCATTGGGTTTTTTCCACATACGAAGATATATTGTCAAATTTAGAAAGGTGTGAATAACCAAAAAATTCATAAAAATAAAATCGAAGATGAAAGAATCATGTAGTAAGATTTATCTCTTTCAAGTAAATATATGTACTTCAAAGAAAAAGTAATGAAAGCCAGTATTAATAAGTAAACGTTAAAGATGATCTTAATCAACATTCATTAAACAGATATTTATTTTGCTAGGCTGTGGATGCCTATGTACAGTCCTCAAATATGCAGTGGAATAGTGCAAGGACAAACAAAATCATCCAATTGTATAAGTACCTACTTTATTTACAGTGTTATATCTGCATTTTTCAAAGAAAATGGTGAAGGAATGAAGACAAATACATCAGACCTGTGGTTATAGGTCTGAAGCAGTTCTAATAGCAAAATTCAATATGTAGTTGTAGTTTAAACAAAACAGATTAATCAGAAGTATCAATGTATTATAATGGTTTGTTATTACTCTGCTTCTTATTAGTATCCTGTTTACTGTATTGAAAGTAGCAATGCAATATGTATGAAGAGTGTAACTCTGTGGTTTGACTTCTGGTTCTGCTTCTAAATTCTGGGATTATTATGAACAAAGTATTCGATAACAAAAACGATAGTAACTGTTGATATGGTTGTCTGGATGATTTTCACACATTATTTCCTTTGGTTCATCAGTCCTATGAAACTGATACCATTCTGACAATACAAGAGTTCACAAGCACAATTTGTTAGGTATAGTACAGCTTTCATCCTACTGTTCTAGCATACTTTTTAATCTCTTTCTTTGCTCTCAAATGTGTATCGGTTTGAGTGATATATTAAATTGTCTTGATATGATGAAAAATATTGCGGTCATAGTCTAGCAATTATTAGAAAGATATTGGGCCCAAGGCCTTTGATGACCAAAACCCATATGCATAACTGCTTGATATACTCCCTCTGGTTAAATAGTTCTGCTACTTCCACATGTATAAATAAAATGAAGCCATGCAAGCAAATGAACTTTTTCCATTGCTATACTGTAAGACTCCAATTTAAAAACAGACAAATACGTAGGCTTATGATGCTGGGATTCAAACTTTAGAACACAGTTAGCAAATGGAATTGGAAAACATGGGAGAAACAGAAAAAAATAGAATGGAATTTGAACACATTATCTAATTCACAACACAAGTAAGACTGAACATCTAACGGAGCCAGCCTCCCCCAGCCATGTGCGTGACAAACATGGAACTCCTGTTTCTGTGTGAAGGGGATTTGTATCTTTGTGTGCGAATGATGTGTTAAGAGCATGAGATGATGTACCATCTTGGTTCTTATATTTGAAAAACACTTGAATATTGTTTAAGGTACTTAGCTCATACTGTTAGGAGGTCTTCATTCAAATTCTTTGTTTTTCAGAGTATGGCATTGCCTACAAAGATTTGTTTGGCTGTGCTATGATTTTAAGGTGCACTTCAGATTTATATTCTCCCCAGATGATTATATTTTCCTGGGGAATGTTGAAGTGTTCCCGCCAGTTTGACTTCTCATATTCCTCCTGCTTTCCTTCATATTATTGGATGCTTGCCATCAATATTAAATTGTCTTAATCCTAATTTTTCCACCTATTGCTGCTTTTTCAGTTGGTGCTGATTCTTATGCCCCTTGAAAAGTACTTGTGTGGCAAAAAAATCGAAAAAAAAATTGGCAGTTGCTGTCAGGGTTAATGTAGAAAAATAAATCTCTTATATTGCCAGTTTGGATTTAGTTTTCATTTTTAATGGCCCCAACAGATGTTGGAGGAATCCTTTACTTCCTGCACACTTCCATTTTTACAGCTGGTACTGCTTGACTAGTTCTTGACTTTGGGTGAGCAGTTCCTGGGTGTTTACACAGTGATTTACAGACGCCCTCTCATTATAGACTATGACCACTTGCTTCTCTTCTTTCATGATTTTTCCTGAAATTTAACTGATATCGTTGTTAATGCAGTCACTCGCCACTTTTCTCTTTTCTGATTCTTTTCCCTGTGCAGCAATTGGAAATGTTTGGAATGTTAGATTTAAATAATATAAATAATAATGGTAAGGTTGTATGAATAAGAAGTTATTTTCAAATTTAGCAAATCAGGCATTCTATAATTTTTGGTGTCTCTCTTTGTAGTTTGTTTCCTACAGTTTGTATTTAAATATTTACCTTCTCTTGGGACTCTTTCTCCTCCTTCCTTCTTCCTTCCTTCCTTCCTTCCTTCCTTCCTTCCTTCCTTCCTTCCTGATACTAGCCTCAGATGCACTAGTTTCATCAAGTGTACTAGTTTCCTAAGGTTTCAGTGACAATGTTCAGTACGACGAATGGGTGGCTTATAACAATAGCAACTTGTCTTAACAGTTTTGGAATCTGAAAATCCAAGATCAAGGTGTCTCCAGGGTCTCAGTTGCTCTGAAACCTGAAGGAAACTCTCCTTGCCTTTTCTAGTTTCTGAGAAATTGTTAGCAATATTTGGCATTCCCTAGTGTATGGTTATGTAACTCAATTCACTGAATTTGTGTCACTTCTCTCCCTGTATATCTTCACGTAGTCTTTCCTCTGTATATGTCTACCTGTGTCCCAATTTCCCTTCATAATAAGGATACCAGTTACATTGGATTACACCCATCTTAATGATCTCAGTTTACTGATTGCCTCTGTAAAAACCGTATTTCCAAATAAGGTCACATCCTGAGGTACTGGGGGTTAGAATATAAACATATCTTTGTAAAATGGGGACATGATTCAACCACAACATGTACTAAGAACATGATCGTTTTTATACTTGTTCTTAAAAAAAATGTTGACAGCTTTTAGTGACTGGGAGGATCCTGAAAGACTGAATGTACCACTAATGGCTATTGCTGTCTTGATTTGAGAGCCTACAAATAAAGCAGAGTCAGATGTGAAACACTCATCTGAAAGCATTTGCTTAATCTACTAATTCAAACGATAATCTTTTCTAGTAGCTCATTAATGTACTATATATAATGGTTTAATAAACATCTTTACTTAAAAAATAGGAAAAAGTAAACTATCAAGCATTGTGAGAAAGAAAATTGTCAGATATCAGTAATACCAGTCATGGTTTTATTTTCCTTTCCAAATTTTATTATTTAGAGATATACCAAGTTGAGAGATGTTACAAAAAATCTTATGAAACCATGACTTTAAAGTCTTGTTCCAATAATCAATGATACCATCATCAACATTTTTGAATAATGCTAGAGAGAGAATAAAGAGAGAATATATTTGATATAGTTAATTTAAATTGATCTATTGGAATATTTACCTAACAATACATCAGAATTTTCTTCTAATGACAAATACTATATGATTGCCATTGTCACTTCTAGTAACAGTTTCCTTTTCTATTAGAAAATTGAGAAAAGTAAAATGCTGTACTCATGCAGCTAACTTGGCTCATTTAAATAAGAGTAATGTGGCAATACTTATTTAAATATACGTCTAGTCAAAATTAGGGATCGTTATCCCTAAATAAGGCTTTTTTGAAATTTCTAATAAAATTAAAAGGACCACAACAAAAAAATTTATATTTGCAAATCTTTATTTCATCATTATGCTACTGTAGTGCTATGGCAAGTTTCATTTACAACTATCTCACTTGGAAGTACTCTCTTAAAAATAAGCACTCCATGGAAAGTACACAAAGTAATTTGTATCAATAGTGCATATTAGATCAGATCCTTACAGCTTTAAAGTACTTCTTCAGTTAGTTTGATTTTTTAAAATTGGATTCAGTAAACTGTCGAGAAAAATATAGTTAAGCAGTTGTTCAGACAAAACCAATAACTATGTCTCTAATTTATTTTGCCTTTTAATTCATTTGCTTCGACCTCGTGCAGACTTAGTCTCAGTCACATACAATAGCTGATACAAGACCACAAGGGCATTATATAGTGAATTACTAAACAAGTTACAATGGGCAAATCTGATGAAATCAACGTTCTGGGAAAAGGATTTATGAGATCTCTTGGGCAGAATGATGAAATCTTTACAACAGCACTGAAGTTAGGAACAGGTACTGGAAAGAAAACTAAAGTCACCTGCTTGCTCTTGTGAGAGTGACTTAGCATGTCTTTGCTATCCTCTTCAGGCAAAAGGAAGTTATTGTAGAATCTCTATGATAACAATCTTTCAGATGACTATTCCTCCACTTGAAAATAGCTTGACTGCATATAAATGAAAATACTGAACGAATTTTATTCAGAAATTTTATTTGAAAAATTTCAGGACATTAAAATGCAGCCTGTTAAGTTTTTTTCTTCTTCTCGGTGGTTTTTCATGGAGTTGATGGAGATAAAAAGATCAGCCTGGCAGCTTGCTGGCATAGAACTGGAGTGTTTAGGGTTTGTTTTGCCTTTTTACAAGATTGGTCCACAAGAACTTTAAAAGGAGAAAAAGACGATGCAAATTAAATACGTTAGAAACGTATGTCCCATCTGTTTTTATTTCATTTTTAGAATAAGGTTTTCATACCTTCTTTTATTTTTACATTCTATGATACCACACTATAATGTTGGCCACCTCAGAGACAAACTAAATTAGCTATCCTGACCATATGGAAGGGAAAAGCTTTACCAGCTAAGGAAACAAATTTAACTCAGGCAAAAAGGCCTATGTGTTTTAGAGTTTAAAAAAAAATTGTTGCTAAGTACATAGTAGGGGAATATAACCCACCTGCATAAGTAAAATTTGAAAAGAGATTTGGATTTTCCAAAATAGCTGTCTCTGTTCTTGGCGTCATTCAGGAATTACCCATATTTGAATGTCCTTCTGTTGTATGTCATCAGCTGGAGACATTTGTGAATAATCAAAGACATGACAGCCCTTTGATAGAGCATCTATTCCTCTCCCTCCAAGAAGAATTAAACATAACTTTTTTTCTAGATAGATCTTATCCCATTGTGGGGAAAAAAAAAAAACATGCTTCAACACTTTTCAAGAAAGAAAACTTTTCCCTAAATATCTATTCTTTGCTAAATTGACTAAAATGTGTCTTTGTAGAAAAAGAGATTTTATTTCATTCTACAGCTGGCAATAGTGTCAAACATTTGATAGAAGCCCTAGGCTACCATTTTATTTTACCTGGAGAGAAGCTTCTCATAAATTCACCATGTAAAATTGATGACTGCTTCAGAAATCTACCAATCTTAGGTTTTCATATCAACCACAGCAAGGGAATAGAACTCACAGAGGTCAACCACGTGTTTACCAACCACACAGAGAACAGAGGAGCATCTGCCTGATGCAGGAAGACTTCAGGTGGATGTGTGTAGTTATTTACAATGATTGAGAGCATCAGATTTGATGCACGGTCCACAAAGACGTGATAAAAAGATTGTCAGGGAAGTTTCAACTAAGAGAAAGTTTACGGCGTTTTCTATCAGCCTGACTATAACTCAGCATAGGGCCTATCAACTTTTAGAAAGCTGAAATGAAAATTAACATTATTCCATCAAAATGACAGTGGAACTGATAAGCAAAAGCACATTTTAAGAATTTTTCTGTAAACATTGGAATGGTTTTTTTCTGGACACTCATACAGGAAGACATTACATGAAAGTGCATATCAATTACTAGAGTTATCTGAATATATTCAAGATGTGCCTGTATTTTTTCTGTACTAGAAGAAGTGGAATTATAATAATAGTTCCCTTTCCTAAATCATGAGACACTCAGTGTAACCATTAGCTAGACTGTAAGATAACCTCCCAACTTTCAGACTCCAAAATGGTTGGATAACTTTGACGTGTCCTATCTTTTTCCTATGCTAAAATAATTTATTTGTACCAGGTAAAGAAAATTAATCAAGAAAAAGTAATAATAGTATAGAATATGTGTGTATCTTATGTGAATATTGATCTAGCTTTTCTAGGTTTTCTAATTCATTTGTGTATTAAGATAGGCATAGAAGACAGAACTTTTAAAAGGACTATTACAGTTTCTAGTAGTCATGTTTGATAGTAGAACATAGTGTTAATGCCCTGAAAAACATAAATAAATATTTCCTCTATATTGTTTCTTGGGATTTCTTAATGTTCTTATTCATCTCTAATCCTTGCCATAGTCCAGTTTATGGTCAAGCATAAAAAGTAAATGGTTTCCTTAAAACATACATGATGTAATTCACGTTATTGATGAAGAGAGAAAATGCAGATGAATTTCACTTAAGGTATATTACCATCTGAAGCCATTCAGCCACCAACACAGAATTAATAGATCATCTGTGTATTATCAAGTGGGTCATAACAAATAGATCAAAAAATATTCAGGAATTTTTTGGCAGAGTGCTATTAAAGACATTAAGATATGATTCAAACATATTGTATTTTTCATTTAATCTAGAAAAATAAAAATAACTACTTATATGAAAAAAGTTTTTATTCATTTTTAGAGTTGTTTTGTAGCAATAGAATAAATTCTTGCAATGGCCATTGAAAAAAGAAAAGGAGAAAATACAAGTTGTCATAGATTAAAATAAAGAGAAAAATCAATCCCTCCTAAAGACCTATATCTGAGAAAAGACAGTAGACATCCTGGGCTTGTTTCAGTTACAAACTCAAGAATATCTATAAGGAAAAGACTAATGTTCTTATAGTATTTATCTTTATAAGTGTGCTAAAAAAAGAAGTTTACATGCGTATACTCACAAATACACAAAGTCAGAGAGTCACCTTGTGTGAACACTTGTCTTTGTTCAGAATGGTCAGATTAGTTCACCATGTTCTGTAGAGGGTTTCTGACAGAATCCAAACATACACAACAGAACACAAGTATAACAACTTTAGTACATTATCATATAATATAATTTTTTTTCAGGAATAGTTAGAAAACTTTAATCAATTGGGGTCAAAGATAAAAAATAGGATAACAGCAGATGCACATTTTTGTAGCAATGCAATTTCACTGATTCAATTAAGGTAATTTTAAAATCTTTGATGAAAATTGAAAGTAATCACTCCTGAATACTCATTCAGTAACAACAGTTTTAAACAGCTGGACAAGGTATACTAGTGCCAAATTAGGAATCTCCCTTTTATCTGTCATTAGATATTACCTTTTCGTGAATCCTTCAAAAAAAAGATCAGATAGCAATAATATTGATAACATAGATACAATGTTCTAAGTAAAGCTATAAGCCATGCCCTCTCCTATGTCTTTTGCATTTACTAAACCACAGAATACATAAAATAAGTTGACAGTTTATTATCATTGAAATTTTACAGACCAAGATGTTCACATAGAGCAGATAAAGAAAAAGCTAATGTACTATTAATTACCAGGTACTGTGAGAGGTTATGGAATACAATTAAAATAGATGCAGTATTGAACCTTTGAAAAATTTCTCTGATTCTTATCATAAAAAGTATGTGACAAACTTTGAGAAAGATCTCAACTGCTACTCCCTAACCTTGCCAATACCCTGATCCTGGGCTGTAAAAACACACACATATATGCCCAGTAGCAAATAAATATTCAGAGGATCTCTTAAACAGTCCCACTTTAGGCACTAATTAAGATTAGTTAATATTTTCTCTTTTGTTTCTAAAATGTACTAACTGGTGTCAACATGATGCTCAATTCTCACAGCTGACATTCTGCTTGTTGGGATACCGGTACTATTTTGTGCCCAACAGTTGAATGGAATATTTACAAAGCAACCTTGTCATTTGTTCACCAACTTGCTCACATTATATGTATGAATGTAAAAAGTTATTTCAGTACTATATTAATTGATGAAATAAAAATGCTCAAAACAAAAAAAAATAAAACCACTAAAACTATTTGTATGAAAACCAAAGTTGAATTTGGAAGATAATAAAGTTGCTTCTAAAAGTTGTTTCAATTTAGGTATGGACAAAACAATAGTAAAAGCTAAAAATAATCGGAGGTTTCTGCATTTAGTTTGTGTTGCATGAGTTAGCAAATTTTTACTCTAGAATCTCAAAAGTAGAAGTTCCACACAATATACTATAGATGGATTTGCGGAAAAGGGATAGTACAAACCCCTTAACTTTGACTCATACAAGGAAAAGCTTTAGTTTTACATAAAAGTGTTGCCAAGTAAATATGCAATATATGTTTGTGTTACATTTAATTAATAGATTAGGTGGATATTATGTACTTATAATTCCAGAATAATTTATATTAATTTTTTTAATTTATTCATGAATTATTGGTTCTATTTCAACTAAAATATTTCTATGATGATTAGATCTAAATTATACACTTACACCATTAATTTATAATTTAATTGCATGTTTAATTTAGAGTAAAAACAATCGAATTTTTCACCAAAGTCAGTGCCATTGAGAAATTTTTTTACAGGATTAATTCAATTATTTTATAATGAATTATAAGTATCTTTAGGAATATATTCAAATTTCTAACTCATTTATGACATGGCATATGGTGAATTTACTTTTTAAAAAAACAAATTTGGCCAACTAGTACTTTAGGGGACTTCAGGCTAGATAGTCCTTTAAAAGTACCTATAGACCGTGAAATTTTTTCATATTCCAGAATAATTTCATTTTTTAAAAGGAATGTAATTTCATTTTTTAAAAGGAATGTTTTGATATATATTTTTTCTGTTGGTTGTACAAAGGAGTTATTTTCTTTTACAGGTTTTCTTTAGTACATGTTGTGAAATAGAAAAATGGCAAGCTTCTCTATCCGATGTGTTTACTGCTAAACCCAGGTCTGCACCAGATGGGCAGGTGGAAATGTGATTACGAGGTGTGTGGAGATGGCTCCGTATCTGTGATACAGGCTTCTCCAGGTTATTTGTACGTCTGTTATGTTCATGAATTCACTCTATCGTTATTCTTAGAGGTGCTTGGAAAGGCGATCGTACACTATAAAAAGGTCCACAAAGGAGAAAATGTTTCCTCTTTGAACTTAATCACAATAAATGTTTCTCCCTATTTTATAATCATCAAATACACAGAAAGACGTCACCATTTTTCTATGGTTTAAAAAGTTTGATGGTGAAGTATTAGTTTGTACATCTAGAACATGACTAAAGTGAGTTTGCTATTTACAAGGATAATGCAAGTTGAGGCTTCGGTGGTACCTGGCAGCATCTTTCTTTTGGGAAATGCACATGGGGTAGACAAAGCTAAACCTTGTCCAGGTGGTAGAATTCCCTGTATATTCATTTGGGCTGACACCTTCAAATGTCAGGTGGCTGGAGAGCTCATTTAATGAAAGGGTTATCTCTGCCAACCAGTCAATAGTTGCTTTTTTTTTTCCCACCAGAAGTTGTGAAATATTATTTATGTATGTAGAAGACGAGGGCTTCCTGCCTGCTATTGTTGTTTACTTATGGGTTTGGGCAAGTTTCCTCCTTTCCAGAAAGCAAGTTTTCCATAAAAGCGACTTTGCAACAGCCTCACTCCTTTTGTTTGATACCTCAGGCAAAAAGCTTTTCATGGCATTGAAAGCATTTTCATTTAAAAACAGGGAGCATAAATGAACCAGTTCTTTATTGAAAATACAGAAAAAGGGGGAGGAGAGAGAGAGAAAGAGGGAGAGACAGAGAGAGAGTAAGGTATCCTTGGTTAACTTTTTAGTTATTTAAAAGTAGCTTGTTGAAGATTGAATATTTCTATGTTTCACTAGAGCCTTTAAATATAAAAGAGATATGAGACTATATCTGACACCATCAGGCATATTATATTAAAATTTATGAACAACTTCATCAAAAACCACTTTCCCTCTCCTGCATAGAGACAGATTTGTTCTGACATAAACGTTACATGGCTGGTTGCAGCCTCAGATTAATGCGAAGACCCTGGCGATTCCTTTTAGACGTTATTTTATGAAATAATACCTGTCAGCTGCTGCCTGATCCTAGAAAAAGGGGCAGGTTTTCCAGGTCATCTTGCCATCTGTCAGCTAAAGCTCATCTGTCCCTCCACATTACCACCTGATCTGTGCTAACAGGCCTCACGGGGAGGCCTGCTTCATTGGCCCAGTGGGAACCAGGGAAAGAGACTGCGCGAGGACATCACCTGTGATGCTGAGATTTAATTATCACTGAAGTGATGAAGATGTGCACACAGATTGAAATGCTTCTGAATAAATTCATGGAACAGGCTATGCTCAGCCCCACTGCTTTTCCCTCCCTTCATTTTCTCCCTCTTTACCCTCCACCCTCAGTAAAGTGTGCTTATTAGTTCCAACAAAAGCATTCATGTCCCATCACAGATATATACAAGTACAACCATGGAGAGACACACACATGTACACACACACGCACATGCACATACAACTGCTATGTCCCACAGAGTAGCAGTCTACAGTGAAAGAGCAAACTAGGTATTGGGGAGAAAATTTGCCTGCGCCTTTTACAGCAAACCTAATTATTTTCTGCCAAAGTTCTTTGTTATCAAATTTTAAAGTTGTATTGATTGTTGCTGGCTTGAAAGTCAGATGTCATTATGGGGCCAGCTTTTGACCTAGGGTTTTGCTCAGTCTGGGGTGACACCAGTGCAGAGTTACCTGGGGTCTCCCATGGAGAGTTAATGCGAGAGTTCGCAGTGGAGGTAGATGTGTGGTAGCATATAAAAGGTAGGGAAGGTTCAGAAAGCCCCCAGACACCCTGTGACAGGGCTCCCTCATGCTCTCTGAATCAATACCCCACACAAAAGTTATTACAGATCCAGGCCTTTTTGCCTCCAAAGCTGCTTAGACAGTATGTGGCACTAATTCTCTCCTGTACAAAAATGCAGTTGATAATCACCTGGTTGAGAAAAGGATTTAGGGTTGGAACAGCAGATTTCCTCACAGATTACAGAATAAAACCTAGTTTCTTGGGATAACTTAGGATAATTAACTGTAGTGAAATATGTTACCCTCCTTGATTTATGCCCATGTTAGGTGCGACCACAGAGAAACATTTATGCCATTATGTGAAGCAAGATCGGATTTCTACCCTGTTCTAAAACATACTATGCAGCACAATACCAGTTTTTATTTCCTTGGTTTTGGGGAGACTCCCTTCGATCTGCAGTGCAATTATGAAGCAAGTACTTAACTCAGTTGGCTCCTAATTATAAAGTTACAAAAGAAAATCATAAAGTTACAAAAGAAAAAGCATTACCACCAGTCTCCTTTCCTGTGAATACAATTGCCTGGCCCTCAACCACTCTTGACCACATGGTTGTCAGAGGT
>RJWT010020592.1:0-17918 GCA_004365215.1 Cuniculus paca
GTTTTTAGAAGGCAGTGTTTTAAGTAACATTAGCTGATTTTCCTACACGTGGGAGACCATCTGGAGATGTCGCCTAGTTCTTGAACTTACTAGCCCTGCAGAAAGGTAGAGGAGCATCCCTTTCTACATTACAGACAAACAGACTTTCAGAAAGGTGATAGCTTTCACATAGCTCTTGATGCCTGACTCCAAATTATTATCTAATCCTTATACCCTATCTCCTCCACTAGAGCACAGAGGAAAGTACTTTTCCCCCTTATCTCTTGCTCTGAGCTTCCCAACATGCTTTGCAGCACAGACTGTAACAATAGTCCACCTTCAAGGGAACAAAAGCTGGGATAACTCTGTTATGTACCATGGTATTATTTGCATAGCCAAATAAAGCTATCTTGCTACAGATGTAACCTTCGATAATTTATTGATGTAAAAGTGGCCTCAGGTACCAGGTTTTTGGCAGCTGTTACACTGTCAGAGTACACTGTAGAACATGACATCCATGAATATTTTATGTGGAGAAGAAATGGAAAAATAAACCTTTCAATATATCAGTTCCCAGCCCTGATCTTCATTACTGAAATATGAATCGAACCCCATCTTTGAATTTGATCAACCAAAACTGTGCAAACTGAGAGCTCCCTAAATTGGATTTCAGTGGTGACTTGATTTGAGCCCTAATTTTTGTGGAGCACATCAGCTGCTTATGTCAGCCCATACTGTAGTGGCGGGTTAGTGACCTCGGTGATATATTGGGAGCTACAGACTTAACTGTCAATAGGATTGGCTTGGCCCTTTATCCTTCAGCAGCGGAAAATAGAGCCCCATTCAGTAGGTTCATTGTGTAGGGATTTGTTGGAGTTTTATTTATGCAGATTTAGAAGCAGTTGGAAATCATCAACATCCAATATGCCCTCTGTCCAATATTTCTCTTCTATTGTTGGGTTATTAAAATATGAGTTGGGGGTTGGGGGAGTCTGTCCTTTTTAGTAGCAAATACTTTTTAAAAAAAAAATCCAAAGGGCATTTTAAAATTTTGTATTTTTGGTATCCAGCATACTTCTGAGTAGTAGATTTTTGATCTGGAGCCCATCCTCAACACTGACAACCGGCCCTCCACTTCGACAGGGTTTACCTTTTCATCACTTGAAGACCAGTGCTTGCATGATTTGGACCCACTGAGGACCATAGAATGATATCAGTTCAAAAGTACTGGAAACCTGTGGAGCAATTTGCAAGATATAGCAGGATTTTGGGGGCTTTCTGTAGAACCACACTGAAGTATTGCTGAGTATTTTGCAATGTGAATTTCTGTAATTTGCGGGAATTTACCACACTTTTCAGGTGATCACACGAGGTAAGTGCTTCGTTTTTATCTCGATTGTTTTGATTTTGTGCTTTCACTATATTTTTGCATTGAGGTTTTCAGATTTACTCAGGCAGTTCACATTTTTAACCTATCTTTAATCTCATCTCCTTTGATGAGCGCCTGACTCAGCCTATCTATATCTTTAATTGATGCTCTCTTCAACTCCATATGCCAAATTGCAATTCCATGATCTAAGACATAGACAGTATAATCAATGCACTAGTTACTCTACTTATTTTAAATAAATGCCATTCGGGCTTAGTAAACACTGTTAAGGGAAACACGGGTGGTTTAAAATAAGGTAAGCGATTCATATTTTTTCAAATGTGCACTCAAACACAGCTAAATAGTGAAATACTCACATGACCCTTCGAGAATTTATTTTTAGGAAAAGCATGCTTTCATTTTCAGAACCATGTAATTGAGCAAGATTCCTTGAAAAACACCAATTGAAAGGTATATTCTTGTTGGTAGCTGTTAAATCTTCTGGTAATATTCTAAGGTCCTAAATTTAGGATGCTTGAGATAACTTCTGTCATATAATATGTACTATACGTAAAATGTATTTATTAAAGGTTTCATTAATAGTATGTTTAACATTTGGAGACTAAAGCTCAATAGTTTTTATGTTTTAAAAACATATAAGTGTAAAGTGTGCCAAACAATTATTGGATTTTATGGATAAACCTAAGAACTTTAGTGTAAAACCTAAGAACTTTAAACTACCAGAGCTACTTAACTTGTAGCCCACACATGAATGTAGATCCCTAGAGAAATGGTTTCATCACACTTTCATTTTTAAGTTACTTAGCCCTGGGGATGCCCCTGCTCCATCGCAAGGAAAAAGTGATAAATTTCTGTTTTACTCTTTTTGCATTTTATAGCTAGCCAGGGCTGGGTCAGAATTAAAACTCAAATCTTTTGAGTTTCAGTCCAGAGTTTTTCCATTATTGTGTCTCTTTTGAATGCTCTGCTTTAGCTCTGGCATCTACCTGAAAAAATCCAACACAAATATCTGGTTTACTCAGTTTTAGAAGAAAATGAAAGCATACCTTCTCTCCTACCAATTGGTGAACTGAGTTTATAGTACAGATTTTTGCAGTATTTGGTAGATCAGGAAAAAGAAAGCCTCGAGTTATTACAAAGAATCATGAATACAGGTATGGAAGCCATATGTATTGGATTTTTTCTGGGGGATGCCAATTTCAAATATTCTTTTATTTTTTTCCCCATAAACTTACTGATAGTGATCAGATATGGGTCCCAATTTTTTTGGCCCAGAAATATGATTATTTAGCTTTATGATCTCTTTAAATACAAGAGTCCTTGCTGAATTTAAACTGTTGCTTGATTCCTAAAATAATCAATATTCAAACATGGCAATATCCAGTAGTCTCCAACCCCCATCATTATACAAAATGTGAGTGAAGGCACTGAGAAACTGTCCTTTAAATGTCAATATAATCGTAATATTAATTACCATTTACTGAATGCCTAGGCAGGGGCTGACTAGGTGCTTTACATACATTACATTCTAATCCCCTAGCTGGTCATTCAAAATCTACTTTATTATCCTTATTCTAAAGATAAGGATAAGTAACTTGCCCAAGGCCACACAGCTAGTAAGTCCTAGGGCCAAGGCTTGGATCCAAGCCTGAGTGTTTCTGAAGCCCTTTTCATTTCTCCCTGTAGATAAAGTAATGAATGCACAAAAATGTACTGAGCAAGACACTGAGTCCACATTATTAATAAAACACATGAGGGCTCTGAAATAATGGCTCCAAGGAAGGTTCCACAAGAAAGACACTTGTGATGAAATCTAACCACTTGATTTCCTGCATGGTTTTGCCTCAAATCCCATGGCTTTGCCTTTTCCCACTCCATGTCTTGTACCCTTTGGCCTGCCAGGACAGAACTGGCTTATTTTGGTTATTCAGTCTGTTCCCCCTCCTTCCAATGTAGGGTTTGATGTAGAGGCAAAGTCTGAGAATTCCGCCAGCATCTGGTGACAAAGAAAGAACAGCCAATCACCACCTGCCGGGCAGTCTTAGATAGAAGAATGACTACAGCTGGGCCCCCACTGGCCATGTGTCAGCATACCTCCGTCTCAGACTGCACTGCCCGGGGGGTGCCTGGTCTCCAGGCCCCTGTGCGGTGATTCGGTCCAGAGCACAAGGCCTCTCATCAATGCTGAATCGGATTTCATGTGCATAACCAGAGTCCCTTGCCTTCAGCCATACACCAGCAGCGATGAGGTCATCTGCACTTCCCCAGCCCTCCCTCCACACCTGGGCACATACTTTTGCTTCCTAACTTGCCCTTTCCCTCGGTCTACTCCATTAATGCCTGTACATGCTTTAGCCCTTGGCTTAGGTATTGTCTCCTCTGGCCCTCTGAATTGGACTTGATGGATTCTCATGAGCCCCTTTAGTAACCCAGTGCCGACTCTCTAGCCACGGTTACGCTAAATGTCAAATGTCAGAAACCTTTGAATTTTTCTTCATCTCCAAGAAGACTAAGATCACTGAAGGCAGGGATGTAGAGGTAAGGCTGCATCTATTTGAGAACAAGGACTCTGGAGCCAGGCAAAACTAGTTCTCGATTTTGGCTTGGGGATTTACTTAGTTACCTTGGGGAAGGTTAATCTTGGAGCCACTCTGAGCTTCAGCTTCCTCCTCATCAAGACTGGAATAATAAAGAAAACCATCTTGTTGAGTGGGTCTGAAGATTAACTGCAATAATGAACGTACGATACTTAGCGTTTGGTAAATAATAAATGGGCAATAAAATTTACAAATATTCTATCCATTTATTGTACCACATTTCCTACTATAGTGCCTGCTTAATAAATATATTTGGAATACAGATTATACCAGACAACTTGAACAGAATAGAGCAATGGACCACATTTAATATATAGTTCCACATTCATGTCTTACAGTGGTCTCAGGTCATTTTTTTCTATGCTATGATGTATACTTGATAATTTTTGTATTAGTGTTAAAATTCTAAAAGTAACTTCAACAGCTCCCCACTTTTTTTTTTCTGTAAATTAGCAGAAGGAAGAAGAGCAAAACATAGAGAAGTCACAATTGGACATCAGACCCAAAGTCTGTCCAAGGAAGTCTGTCCAAGGCACAGAGAACATAGTGAGCTCTCCTCCTCACACCAAGTTGCAAGTACCAAGACATTGGGAACAACAATTTGTATTTATTGTGTCATGGCTAGTACATTGTAGAGGTCTTGCAAATAATCCATACTCAACAGACATTTGCCGAATGAAGTAGCAAACATCTCTGAAGGTTTTGATAAGCCCAGTTTCATGAGGAACCTGATAGCCTTCATAATTCGCCAGTTTGGCCTTATATGAGTAACACCGGAAATGATACAGAAAGCCCATCTTCTTGCAGAGTTTATATTTATTTTTACTTAGTTTCTAAAAGAACCCCTCTTGTTATAGTATTTTCAAGATTTAGTGAACCTTTTTACATTACCGTACTATGCGTGATTTACAGATTTTCATGTGCCTCTCTGTTCTGCGCTTTCTCAGATGAAATGACTACAACATCCAGGCCCGAGCGTGCATAGCATTTCAGTTACATTAATTCCCTCCTGTACTCGCTGGGCCCCTCCTATGCCTCTGACGCCAGATGCTGTGCGACGTGCTGGGAGTGCTGCAGCCATCCTCTGGTTCAGTCAGAATCTTCCTTTGCACCCGGCAAAGAGTCAAACTTATCCTCCAAATACAACACATTTTAGGATTTTAGGTCACAGTCTGCCTTGTATTTGTTTCCAATAACTGCTGTCAAGCGGCCGGATTAGTACCTGTCTCTCCAGGCTTCCCTGTCATGTTCTTGCCTTGCCACTTCTCCCCACAGCCCGGTCTAGTCCAGTGCTCAAAGCTGTCACTTTCTGCTCCCAAACCCCTGCCAGGGGAGGTCGCCTGATCCCCAGAGCCTCTGCAGCACAACGTCAGCCTGAATGGTTGCCCAACCCCTAGTTTATGCTTTCCTAGCAGCCAGGGGTTGAGCTCCTGCTCTATTTCTTCCTGATGCACTAGATTGGGAGTCAAAGACGGGCTCACTGCACTCCTGCTGCATGGCCTTAAGCAGTGCACTCAAACTCAGTGTGTATTTCCTTTTTAACCTGAAAAAAATAAGGCTAAAGTCTATATTATGTGTTTTCTGTAAGGGTTAAAGAACACTATGTATGCGAACACCTTATGGACACCCATGTACCCAAAATTTAAATTAAATGAGTAACAGTAAAGTACTAAAACCGTAAGGTAAATTATTCATTATCATCTACACTGACATTTAGAGGATTTACGTGGACACATTGACTTGGTACAATCTTCTAGAAATTCAAATGCTTGGGTCACCAGAGTTTAAACTCCTAAATCTCACAGAGAGGCCTCAGCTTAATGATGTGCATTTGTTTAAAGATAAATACAGCAGTCTATGAAAAAGCAATGTCACTTTCTTGAAGGCAACAAACTTTTTTTTTTCATGGGTTTAGATTTAGCAATGAAAAAAATATTAAAGAAACAAAGAAAGAGACCTTAATTGACAGATTTATTGGCTTCCTCTGGTTGTGTTATAGCTGAATTGGGAAAAAGATAAACAATGTTCTCTTTCAACAATTCATTCGGTAAATGACAATGCACTTCAGCCAACTTTCCATTCAACAAACACTTACTAAATGTTTGCTTTGTGGGTATTGTGCTGTTTATCTAGCTATAGTTTTCCAGTTATCAAATTAAGACTTTTGTATTTATTAATTCAAAAACATTAAATTGTCAATCTATAAAGCCAAAATACAAAATTAAAACACAACCTTGAACATGGAAATGTGATTACGACATGATTCCTGTCTTCAAGGCACGAATCATTTAGTAGGGGAGAGTCACAGGTAAACAGCTCACTACAATAGATGCCAAATAAAACAAAAGATAAAAATAACTTTAAAGCCTCACATTATGTTGTGTAGTAAGGATCAGTTGTGATTAGAGCATTTGGGAGATGGGAAGGGAGGGTTAGGAGATGCTGATCAAAAACCAATTTTGCAAGAAATTAAACAGAAATTCCCATTTTAACCCTCTGTGCTGCATTAGTGGTTTTTGATCTTATCTTTAAGAAAGAATAGGATTGATTCTGTCTTAGAACAGGTGAGAGGAAGGGTTTCCAGCCTGGAGAGGTCTTGGCTGATCTGGGTTTGCACAAAGGATGTACACGGTGAAGGACTGGGGACAAGGGTGGGGAGTGGCCAGAAATGTGGTGTTAGTTTGAGGTTAATTGGTTCCCATGACACTCGAATGAGGGGTGGACTTCATTCCATGAGTGATGAGGCCCCAAAGAGGGTTGGAGGAAGAACTCTGACAAAATGCGAGCAGTGGCAGCTGTGGAGCTAATTCGAAGACTGGGTCTAAGATTTTTTTTTAAAAAGTCAGTGGTTGAAATCATGAGTGACTGTGGATGTCACATCCAAAGAACTTGATTAGAGATTGTCAGGGTAAGAGGACCCAGACTGATGAACCTGATTGGCAGAACGGATTGGTGATCACTGTGTCAGCATTTGATTTCTATGCCTCAATTGTGTATAATGCACTACCTTGCACTTTATAAAGGTTCATAAAAAAAAAAACATTCATTTCAATGACTTGATATTTAAATTAAAAAATATTTAGGTCAGAAAATTGACAGTATAGTCGTACTAGGTAGTAATCATATAGATTTAATAATAGCAATAATAATATAGTATAATTTTATAGACAGATTTTTTTACCTAGAAAGATCAGGAATGTGTTTTCTTATTTATCAACTGTGTTTTCTGTCCTTTGGATTCAAATTCAAGCTCTACTGACTTCAAGAAGCCTCATGATTGCCAAAAATGGCAATCACGAACCTCCCTCTCCTCTGGGTTTCTAGAACAAAGCTCCGGGCTCTAAATTTAGCTGGAGCCACGTCTATTCTTAGGCAGTGAGAGGGACTCCCGTAAGTTTACCATCAGTGCACGGCTCCAACAAAGTTGTGGGTCAATGGCGCATACTCAAGAGCATCACATGTGAGATCAGACCATCCGCAAGAAGGTCAGGGAGAGCCCCAGCATCAAGGCCAGTGGCCCCTGGTGGGGACTTGACAGGTATGCCATATGGGTGAGAAGATACTGCAACACTGTTTTTCTAGGACAAAGAGAAGATTGTGGACAGTGTTGTTAACTGTTATTTTCAAATACTTCGATCACATTCAGCATGACTTAGCAATAGTGGTTATTAGTTTAACAGTGCAAAGGGACAGAAGAAAGTCATGCTAGTTTTGCCGGCTGCCAATTTTGTGATCTTGAGAAATTCCCCTTAACCTTGGTTTTCCCATCTGTGAAATGGAAATGATGACACCTCTCTCACAAAGTTGTGAGGAATCCAATGGAATAGCCCATTTATAGCATTAAGGGTGGGCCTGCTACATAATAAATTTCAAATCATTTACTAAATATTGGTTATAGAAAAGTGTCGGAAAATAGTTCAAAGCTGTGCAAATCAAACCATTATCATTCTTAAATGTGACAACCATTTAGTACAAATATATTTGGGAAAGATAGCTAGAGATAAAATTATTAGGCTGGAATAACTGACAAAGGTCTTACTGGATGCATTTCTTTACAGTACCAATGGTCCATTTTCAAACTTTTAATTCCTCTTTTTCTATTAAGGATGTCATAGGTCATAGCTACTTTAAAAATTAGGGAGTTTGTGCATGTGAGGACTCTTGCTTATTGTCTTGGCACTCAGGAGACTGGAACGGGGACAGTGAGTCACAGGCCAGCCTGGGGTATACAGCAAGACCTGACTCAAAACACAAACAAACAAACAAACAAAAACATAAAATTCAGAAATAGTTGCTTTTAATGGTACCCTTTGAAAGGAATTTTCTCCTCCAAATGTAAGGTAGTTCTTTTTAAAATCCCAAATGACGAGGTGTTCTCTTCACCAATCTTTTACTCACTGTTCAGTTTCCAGGACGTGGTGTCCAGGGATTATCAGGGTGGAGACCTGCAGCACCAAGCCACAAGCACCTGCGACTGTCACATTTTGTCACACCCGTCAGCACCTCTTTTCCTGAAGCCACGTGTCTCCTACGGTATCATCTTGTGGGCCTCACTCTCCTGGTTTTGTCAACCTGCTGCCGCCTCCAGGCAAGGTAGGCTGGGCTCTCTTTCAGGTCTGTCTATTGATTCCTCTGAGAAATGGAAATGGAGAAGGAGGAGGGTACAGTGGGGCCTGGGGAGGGTGAGGAGGGCAGGTAAGAGGCATCAGCCACATAACTGCACCCAAGCACACACTGTGTGCTAAATGGTCACAAGGAAAGACTTCAGGGAAAACTGAATGGGTGGGGGGCTCTGGATTGCTTCCTGGCCACAGGGAGATAAGAGAAAAGAGACTCACTAACTCTGTTACCCATCACCGAAATTGACTTCTCTAACATTCCCAGGGTCCTTCCTCTGAAAGTGCATTGTGATCTCTGGGGTGTGGAGGAGAAGAATTAACTGGACAGATTTTAAAACCCTCTACCTATAGGGAGCTGAAGGAAATCAACACCTTTTAAATAGCTAGCCCATGCACACTGAGACAGAAAAATATTTTGTAAATAATCTGAACTCGAAATAAATTCAGTTAAGCACCCCCCCGCTGCATCTCAAAAAAGAGACAAAAAAAAAGAGAAATACATTTCATTTACAAATATTTCCTTTTTTTTTTTTTTTTTTTTTTTTTTTGCTCAGAGATCATGATATCTGTTAAAGGCAATTATGATCTGTTCTTCATTCAAGTTAAGTCTGGGATGGGGGTTTCAGGTTTAAAATAAGAGAAAATTACCCAATCTTAACAAACCTCTTACTCTGAGAAGGACCGAGGAAAGAAATACTGGAGAAGGTGAAGCATTTCTGAACCAACAGAGGGTTCGATGTTTACTCAGCCACTCTGTGATCGTGTGCCCTAGACCTGTTATTTTGCCTTTCAAATGGAGATGCTTGTATTGGAGCCTTAGGGATTAGTTAACCCAAACCCTGAGCTCTGTCTGGTCTTCCCCATGGGACGTATTTCATAAATCATCTTTGCGTTAGGTGGCAAGAGTGAAGCTGGCATGAATTCAGCTGGAACAAATATGCCACCGCCTCAGAACTTCAGACGTCGTGCAGGTAATTTTTAAAATATGAAAACGCGTGCTGCAATCAATTTAGGAGAACTTCCAACACACAGCTTAGGATGGTTTTACTGGCTAGCTTTTAAAATTGGATTTAGTCGGCAATTATTTGAATTTGGATGATGAAAAGGATACATTTGGTCAAGTCAGGCAATTTGAGAAGCAGAGTCCTTTGTTTCACCTCCCTGTTTGGGATCCCTGAAGAGATCGCCCCAGTCAGAAACTTCTGACAGCAGCACAAAGCCAGCTCGGATGCTGAAGAAACCTTGCAGTAGGCCTCTTTCGCCTTCACAAACATATCTCAAGGGTAACTAGAGAGTGCGTGAGAGCATTCGGATGTTGTGTGACATATATTTTCAATCCTTCCATTTCCAAATGAGAGCACCATAATATGCAGAAATTAAGTGTATCAAAAAGATCAGGGTCCTTTGAGGCAGGCATTGGCAGAGCTAGGTAAATATTATTTTTAAAAATCCTCCTCAAAGAAGTAAATGAGCGCGTCCGAGGCCGAGGCTCCATATTTGCAAATGAGACTGCACTAAGAAGTGGACCTGCTCCGGTAATTTTACCAAGTTCTAAGTTGCGAGTAGACTACCCAGCAACCCGAGCCTCTTGCTAAACGCCTGTGAAAGAGCACTCACCTCTTGTGCAGCGCCAGCATTGGCGGGGAAGTCCAGGAACTACTTTCTATCTACCTGGGTTGCGAATGGAGAATCTGAGCTTGCTGCAGGCCGAATGGAGCAGTCTGCAGAAAAAGCCATCAGACACAGCTCCTTCAGCCCACTCGGATAGTAAAATGCCACCGAGACTGCCGTGGAATCAGTAGAAAGCACACTGCCGGGATACAAGTCAGAGAAAGACAATATTAACAACAGTGCCTTATTCCAGGGGAGCCGGCAACAGACCAGTCACACCTGAGCTTGTATTTGCTTTTGTTTTTACAACCACTCTGGGAAGAAACATCTATTATTATTCCCCTTTTATAGACATGGAAACCGAGGTTTGGTTGCCCAATGTCATAGCTAGTCGCAGGAGAAGCTACAATTTGAACTCAAATGTGCCTGACTCATTATACACACATAAGAATATGATAACATAATTAGATGTATGGCCACAGGTTTCCCCTCTGATACCCACGGGTCTTCATTGCATTGTAGATTCACCTGGCCTAGGAGGTGCCCCCCCCACACACACACTTTAAAGAGATCCCTAAATGGACTTTGCTATTTTTTCCTAATTTTTCTGACAACCCACTCCATTTCTGAGGAACATACTTCAAATGCAGTATAACCTGTTATCCTTTACCTTTCTGCTTATGTGCTATTTTAAAAAATATTTTATATTTTTATATCTCCTAAAACTATCTTTTTCTATCATGCAGAGGCAAGTGAGTTACACTTTTGCCCTCCTAGAATTTTTTTCTTTTGAGTCCAGAACTAAGGATGTCTTGGATTTTAGGTTAAGTTGTTGTACTAATGTGTCCGTGATAAATAATGACATGAGTAAGACAGGAGTCTACCTCTCTCTGATACCTGCATTCAGAGGACTGTGGTTCATACCTGGTGGGCAGCTCTGGCATCCTCAACACCTGTTCTGAAGTTGTCCCAGGTGTCACCACTTCCCAGGCAGCAGGAAAGACTGGAAGGAAAGTGCCCAGCAAGCGAGTTCATCCTTAAGGACATGATCCAGCAGTGGCGCGACAGCGGCAGCTGTCATCCTGCGGGCTCCCACACAGCCAGCCTCATGGGCAAGCCTCATTGCAGGAGAGTCTGGAGAATGTAAACTCTGAGCCCTCAACTGCTTGCCTAAAACACAGTCTTTTATTACTAAACAGAAAAGCAGGAGTGGACACTAAGCACAAGGAGCAACTCGCCACAGTCTGGTTTTGACTGTTAACCTAGACAATGGCAGTATTAAATACTGAGTCACAGATGTGCTACTTCTAAGCAGTGAGCTCAGTGCCAAGCATCTTTAAATAGGAAGCAAACGAAATTAAAACAATCAACAAATCAATTTTGTCTTGTGGGCTCCTGGGACACTTAGACCCTCTTATTGGCAAAATTTTTGTCTCAAGCTAGTTGGCTAGATCGCCAATTAATAAAAGTAAAGCTATTAAGGCAAGTTGTTTATAAAGAGCTGAAAGATATTACAGTTCTCTCCTAACTTGGATGAACATTATATTAATATGAATATACACGCTATGAAGTTAAAGTCTGTTTGGAATGTATTCAATCTCATATTTTAACAGACAAGGAGACCAAAGTTTAGAATAAAGAGCTTCTCCAAAGTAGTAGAGCAAATTAATGGGAAAGTATACTGCAAAAGGGTTACATTTGCAATAGTGCTTGGTCAGTGCCAACTGCGTGAATGTTTGAATGTTTGAGTACTGAATAAACATGACAGGTAGAATAAGAAGCCATAGAGAACATTTTAAGGAAAAAAGAAATTGTCATTGATGGGTAAACAGATGAATGTAAGATTTCAGAATCACATGAGTCATTAAATTTTTGGATATTTACTGTTTAAATGGGCCATCCTACAGTGGGGCCCATCTATGTCATTTTCCCTGGGAATTGTTTGGACGTTACCTATAAACACATCAGGATGAGAGCATGCAGTTTCCCTCAGCTGAAGCTCTGCTTATTCCAGAATCCAATCAGGTCAGGTCACATACCTTGAAAACTATGAGCAGAGTCTTCAAAAGAAGCCTAGCACAACTCTTTGAAAATGTATTTTTCCTATTATTAAGACAGGGCACTGTCTTGCTGAGCTGTTTTTCCCTCTATCTCGGTAAGTGTTTCATGAGTCACCTGTGCTCAGCCTGACAGCAGAGCAGTTCAGAAGGTCACAGCCTTCTTCCTGGCTCGAAAAACCTGCACATTCCTGGAACGAGGGGTATTGTTTCATTGGAAGAAAACTAATTAGGCTAAGGGGTGCATTAATGAGCTCCGTGATCCTCTAAACACAATAAATAAGGAAGATAAGAAAGGGTAACAAGGAGAAAGAAGTCAAAACACATAATGAAAGCCTTAGAAAGTTGAGTTTCCACACACAAAACTATCTGAAGAAAACCAGAAAGAAAAATTAATTTGCCTCTTCAGTGCTTAGAGCACTGATTCCCAACCTTGGTTTTGTGACACTCCAGGATGTCCCCAATTATCTCAACGAATGTCATGAAATGTTCCCAAGAATCCTCAAGATGAAATTAGTTTCATTTCATTTAAAAATAGATGGCTAGTGGCTCTTTCTGGGGAAAGGGATCAAATGACAAGCGACTGGCTGCCACCAGCCCACAAAGGTGACAGAGCACCAGGTTAGTGCTGAGGAAAACCACTTCGGAATCGAAATCTTAAATACTCATCTAGACATTTTTATCTCCCCAGTCCCTTGACATTTCTTTTTAAAAACCAAAGTAATAATGATGGTGACATTTTTGAGGTCCTTATTTCACAAACTGACCATATGGAGGGCAGTGGGATGAACTGGAAAGAATAAGAAGCTGGGAATCAAATGGTCTTGCCATGGAAGCTGGCTTGTAGAAGCATCTTAGGTGCTTCCTGCACTCAGTAAGAGCAACAATAACTGTGAACTCCTGCTGGTGCTGTGCCTGTAAAACACAAAACACTGTGGCTGCCTCATGGTATCGGCTGTGATGGGCACACCTTTCTTAAAACCAGATCGCCTTTGAGGTGGAAGAGCGGCAGTGGTGGTGGCCCTGTGGGATGGTGCCAGCCCCAACCATGGAGGGTGGGCCTGTCAGCCAACCTGGAAGACCTGTGGAAATCCCATCTTGCCTTTTCAACAGCAGAGCCTGGCCTGGGGAGGTGTAAGCCTGGCTGAGCTGTTACCGCTCACTTCCTGTTCGTGCATCTGGGCTGGCAGCCTGCCCATGCCTCACATATATTTCTACCACACTTTGCAAAAAACACAGAAAAGCATCTGAAGCCAGCAAGCTCCAGTTGTACTCTGAGATTGAGGCAGCAACAGAGGATGGATGAGTTGTGACTTTTCTCAACCAGGAGAGCTTCAGAGCCTGAGTGCATCAGGAAGGACCTTCGAGGTCAAACTTACTCTACTCTTTGCCTTAAGGAATGTGGCAACTGAGACTAGGACGGATGGGTTGCTTTATGAACCCTCCTCCCCTCAGAAAGCAGATTGGGGCCCACGTTCTCCCAGTCAGCCACCTTGTTCTTCCCTGCCTTGTAGAACGTGCAAGATTCAACATTAGAGGAAGAATTAGATTTTACCAACCTTAACAGGTTTCCCCACTTTAATTTTTCCACTAAGCTAGGTCTCAAATCTCATCCCATTTTCAAATGGAAAAAATTGAGTTCCTGGGGAATAAAGTCTACTAACTAACAGCACAAAACTTTTATGAAAATGGATTTTGTTTTCAAGTAAGTACAATGACTTGAAGTCATAGTAGTGGCGAGTTATAATGAAACATGAGCAGAAAGATAAATCATAAAAAGAAGCCCAGAATTCAGAGATGATTGAGCAAATAAATAGATGTGAAGTTCCACTCAGCCTTCTCCTGAAGTCTGCCCATGCCAAGAAGAGTCCATGGGAACCTTTTAGAAGGACATAGAAACCCAAGTTCATAGCAGAAACTCTGTATGGTGCCAATTAACACTACTAATAAATTGTGTCTAGAACAAATTTCATGGTTCGGTTGCATGTTATTTTATTGTCCAATATGGTTTAGAATTATATTAGTCCATAAATATTTGCTCCTCTGCCCCACTGTAGAATCAGGAACTCTCAGGACTACAAAGAGTCATTTAGTGCAAACCATGTGGTATAAAATTCCCTTCCCTAGCACATTCCAGCCGGAAAGCCTCGGCCTGACTACACTGAATACACAGCCTCTGCTAATGAGAAAGGAAGCATGAAAGCAGGCTTGGTAAAAGAGCGGGCATGTGCACCTTAGAGATGTGTTTTGCTAAATCAAGGTCTATTGAATAACAATAACAATAACACTCTCGCTTCACGTGCGCACCCTAGGCCACACTCTTGAGGCCTTTCCCCCCAGATGCTGTTTACACGGCAGACAAGAGGCCGCGATCACAGTGGAGTTTTAGCTGTGTTCAGCACAAATACAGCAGTGTGGGCAAAATAAACAACAGAATAACAGAGGAGAGTGCAAACAAGCCGCAGACCTGCACATTTCTGAGTAAAATGCCCCAGGTATGGAAGTGCTCAAGAGGTTAAAAGGTCACATGTCAGCCACCTTTGTCTCCTCCCTTTAAAAGGGGAATTGCAACAGGTGTTAGCACAAATTTACTTTTCAAGGAAGAAGCTGTAGCCTTCAAGATGTAGCCAAGCCACCCAAAATGCTAAAATGGAAGATTTGCTGGAATCCAACAGCTTATGCACCATCAGTCTCAAGTACAATCCAATAATATGACTGTCGGCCCGCTGAGGACCTAGGAGATCGATGTCTTGCCATGTGTGGCTGAAGGGGACACTAAGACTCGATAATTAATGGGCACTCTGGTCTGTTCTTTGAACCTCTTGAACTCTGAGAGTTAAATGATATTTAATTTATTCCTCAGAGTTCTAGCTATGTTTGAATTTTTAGCAATACCACTGGGAGTAGCATAGCAGTGTTTCTGAATTGTATTTACTGCCAGTTCAGAAGTCATGATGTGGCTGTTATGAGAATCAGTGATTTCAACAGTTTTCTTTTTCTTAGGTACCAGGTACTCACATATGAATAGAAGTAAAAAATGATTTGGGCTTTCAGAGACCAAGGAAAAAAATCACATACTCAAAATTAGACTATTTTCCTAATGATTCATGTTCCTTCAGACACACTATATAATTTTATGTTTTACATTGTTTCCATTTATATTTATGAAAGAAAGTAGGTGTGGGTTTAAAGCCTGGTTGTGCCATTATATTTAATGTCTATGAATCTGTGAAATGTATTTAAGAACGACTAGCTTGGCAGCTAACGTGGTCTGAATTGCGAGGAGGCCCTGAAGAACACAGGGATAGATGTTCAGTAAGTGGGGACCGCTGTGGATGCCTCATTTGTGGCTTTCATGGTTCTGAGACTTGTCCAGTGTTAACTATTTAGACAATACTCCAGATAACTTCTTATTCCAAAAATATGTCCACAGAGAATTTTTCTAATGCTTTTTCTAGTACCACTTTACATTTTTAATCATGTGACACAGATAACATCCACATGGTAAAACATGGGGAGCAACAATCCACGTTAGAGAATTCAGCACCACCAATAACATTGTCTTTTTTGAGAGGTTTTAATATGAAGAAAATTATCAATACTAACTCATGAATCTTCCTTATTTGATTGCTCAATTCCCATTACCCACGTAGGATAGCAGACAAAACTATTAAGGCAGTGTTTGTATTTGAGCTACAAGTGTCAGGAGGGGCGGAGGCCCCAGGCAGGGTGACACCAAAGCTTTCCACCACCTACACATTCATTGTGCCCAGATGTCATTTCCAGGGAGTTGAGGGTGAATCTCATTGTCTCTTTAGGGATCATTTTTGCTCTGTGGTTTAATAAATTTTAATAAAACTGCATTTTACTAGCACTTTGTAAATTTAAATACAGCAGCGAAAATTACCTTATTTAGTGTTACTGAGTTATCTGGAAAACAATGTTAGAAACTAGTATTTTACGGAAGACTGACATTAATGGCTGGTTGTACTTCCCTTAAGAGCTTAATAATTTTGATGAGTAAAAAATTGAGAGGACATAAAAAAACATTTTCAAAACTAAACAACATTTGACAGAGGACTCCTTTCCCTGTCTAATAAGCTAAGAGGGCCATCATAAATCACCAATAAATGTCCACGCAAGTATCTGTCAGAGAAGAGTGTTCCAGGTAATCATGTTGACTTGTTGTGTTCAAGGAAAACAGAATTTCCTGGCAACAGAACACCATGCAAGTTTCGCATATAAAGCTGACAAATGCTGAAATAAAAAAATATTTTAAAACCCTGCTGAAGTTAAAAATGTGAATGTTGTAAATGAGGCTTAGATCTTATCTAATTCCAATGTTACAAATGCAGAGAAATGCCAATTTTCAGTGCAAAGCAGTATGTGCATTAAAAACTAACACACACCAATATTTAATGCTACAGCTAGATGACCGTGTTTGCTTCGTAGTTACATTTTGTGGCTGCTAATATCGTGTTGCTATGTCTTTTGGCTCCTTCAGTGCCTTCCTGAAAAAGGATGAATTTTTTAACACAATCCCAACACCCTCAGAAATAATCCTACTTTACATAATTTATCTTTGGTGATACTTAAACCACAAGCCTTGAGATGATAAAAACTATACAAATGATAAACAGTGCCACGCCTGAGCAGCGGTAACAATTAGGGATTCCAATTGTAGGTTTGGAAAGGTTGTAATGAAAAGAAATCCCCCGTGGAAATCACTGGGATCTGAAAGGGTGAGAGGCTGGGCACTGTGGGTGCTATTGGCTTTTTATAGTAAGTCATTTTATTGTTTTATAAGAAGATAAAGCTATAGGTTGAGATGATGCTAAATAAAGTCCTCAGCAATGGAGAGAGGAACCTTTTCACTTTTCGTTTTCCTTTGAGAGCATTTCATACATTGCTCTTCCAGCCCTCGTGCATGTGCGTGTACCCATGCACACCACACACACACACACACACACACACACACACACACACACTGTCTTGTCCTTAGTCCTGCTGGTGCTGCCTGTGAGCTTCAAAGATAGTCTGATATCCTAAAGGATGTATGAAATTGAAGACAACATTTTTACTAGGAGTTTACAGCCATAACAAAGTAAAACATAGGCCCTCCAGGTGTCCTTGACAGCTGGGAACAAGGGGCTGTGTTGAAGCAATAAGATCCTCGGAGTTCAAATGGGAAGGGGCAGCCTCCCGGCCCCTACTCTAAGTTCATGGGTGAGGTGAACCTGGGCAATCACTTTCTCTCTCTGCATCTGTTCTGTGTACATCACCTGGGGCATCTCAAAGTCCTTATCCATATCTAAGAGTCTATGATCCCAGTGTTTGCTTTATGCTTCGTATTTTATTGGTTAGTTCCCATAATTTGAAAAAATGATGTCTTAAATGTCTAGAAATCAAAGATTGGAATTGTGTTTCAAACTCATAACTGCTTTGGGTGATATTTTTTTTCCTCCCGTTTTTATTAATTGAAGGTTCAAAAGGCTTGGGATGTAGCTCAGTGGTAGAGTGCTAATCTAGCATGAGTAAACTCCTGGGTTTGACCCATAGCACCAGGAAAAAAAAATAATAGTTAAAGGTTATCTTTGAAAATAAAAGAAGACAAAAGATGCTTTTAGAGTCCCCTTTTTTAAGAAACCAAAAAAGGGTAGTATTA
>RJWT010020593.1:0-17951 GCA_004365215.1 Cuniculus paca
CTCTTAAAGGCAATTGAAAACTGCTGTTAATAGGATGACAGTAGTTGTTTAAAGGTTTGCCATGCTCAACCAGACTGCTTTTGATATCTAAAAGAGCCACAGCAGAGAGACCTTGGCATTCATCCATGTTTTGGCTATTTAGGCCTAACATTAGGGAGATTCTTACCAATAAGAAGGCAAGGAAATTAGTATTACAGCATTGGTGACAGCATTCTCTGTAACCTCAAAATCTCAGTCAGTCACATAATGCTAATCTCAGATCTGCAGTGGCTCGAGATCTGGTGACAGAGAGAGATGAGCACCGAGTGGGCAATAGTGACAACCATGGTAACTGTTTGCCAGTGGATGTATAAGCACAAGATCACTAAAACATGAAAACAGGAGGCAGTGGGTTTTTGTGAAACTATGGCTTCTGCAGCAGAGTTTTGAGAGGTGAGTAAGATTTTCACATGCCAGAAAGCTCTTCCTGGCAGAGGGGATCACATCAGCAATACAAAGGAACCTTAGTCTGGGGTGGATTCTCAGGTAAGAACACCAGGTTTTATTTTTGAAGACAAAGGACATTACAAAGGAGCTATGGGCAGGTAATCAAAAATGCCTTATGAACATGATGTCTGCAAGGGCTCTGAGAACAGAGGTTTCTTTTTGTTATGGACTGCTTCTATCAGACAGACACTTCTGCTGAATGTTCATTTATTTCCCCACAACTCTGGTTGAATGCTGCTCTATACCTGAGTTGTGCTCTGTCCATGAGATTGGATGCAGGATCTTTGCAAGGGCAGCATGGCTGTGACTGTTCATCCTGGCTGACTCGAAGGCAAGGTAGCATAACAGAGGATAAATAGTTCATGGCATGGTAGGCAGAAGGCACTGTAGCATCAAGCAGCAGCAGCAGCAGCAAGACTGCCTTCTTTTTTTTCCTTTCCTATACCATTCAGGTTACAAGCCTATTGATTGGTAACACCACACCTTGGATGAGGCTTCCATTATCTACTCCCAGAACTATGATAAGCCAATTTAGTTATGACATGCCCTTGATCCCAGCTTTACACATTCTAATACAGTATCACACACCCCTGATCGAGCCACCTCCCAAAAGCCCTGCCTGTGAGTGTATGAGGATTTGGGGGACATCTAGATATAAATCATAGCATCCACACTATTTTTTTTACCCAATCAGACCCATCACATAAATTCATCTTTGTCCTCTTGCAAGACTTCCCTGAAAGATCAGTCCTAAGTCATTGACCCATTTTTATAACTCCCCTTGGTGAGAAAGCCAACACCACTGACCAAGCTAAGCTCTCTAAGGTGAACTAGATAAAGAATGGTTCCTGGGAGAGCAAGATCATGAGTCACAACTTTAAAAATACTTTAGGTATCTTGTTGTGTTTTCCTTCCACATATATATTCCTCCTTTTGTTGATACAAGAATCTTGCTTTTTCTTGAAGAATCATCATCCCGTCAGTCTCAGACTGTGGTTCTGGTGCCTGGCTCCTTTCTACACACAGCACATAAAGCACTTGCAAACTGACTCAAACCTAGCCAATAGTTGTATCATCCTCCATGATCCTCCTGCTTGGCTCAAGAATGTTTATAAATAAGGCAGTCTAATAAAGACCTATTCCATAACCTTTGCTCAACCTGGTGCCTCATCTTCTCCTAGGGACTGTTATCAGCAAGGCCTCTGTAGTGGGCCTACCCAAGACCATACCCAAGGGGCAAAAGTAGAGCTGTGAGATGTAGAGGGAGGAACACTGTTCTGAGGAAGGGAAAGATTCTAGGTGGCTCCTTTGCAGTAGAAGCATCTATGCAAGTCATCAGGACACTTTCTGAATCATGATGCAGAGTATTTCACCAAAGCTTTTTTCTCCAAGCAAGCTATAGTGTCATCTAAAGACACTGCAGACTAAAACCTCCTTCCAGAGTGGGTCCAATGAACACCTAATGAAGTAGGGTTACTGAAGGAAGTAGCATACAGAAAAACTTTAATTCTTAAGTTGAAGAACTGGAAAGTTTGAGCAAAAATGATTGGAAAAAGAGAGTGCTGTAACATCTTGAATTATTCCTTGTCCCTTTATCTTTTCAGCTACTATTGCCTCTCCCTGAATAACTAAAATGGCCATTAGGTTCCATCCATTTCCTCCTAGCTCCTATTATCCACAGAACATCCACGACCATATTTTTAAAATAGAAATTCTGTTAAGTCATTTTCTTGCTTAAAATCCACCCATTCAAGTAGAATAAAATTCCCATTTCTTACCATGACTAAGTTGCCCTATAAGATCTGTCACAATCACTCTCTCTACCTCCTCTCATACTTCTCTAAAATCCAGGTATACTGGACTTATTTTGTTTCTCAGACACATCAAGTACTTTCTCACCACATTGTTCTTGCTGTTCCTTTTACCTGTACATACCTCATTTGTTTTCCCAGTCGAATTTGCAACCTTCTGCCCCACCTAAAATGCTACCTCACCAAAAAGGCCTTCTCTTGACAAAACATATTCTCTCTTTCAATCAGTGCCTAACATAAGTAACCCTGACAATCTTTTGCAATATTCAAATGCATAATTATATTGCCTCTTAATAATTGAAAGTAAGTTATGCAAGGTCAGGGATCTTGCATATCCAGTCCACAGCAGTTTGTTTAAATTCCTATAATACATTCCATACTTGGTATTCAGTTAGTACTTTTTGGACAAATGGATGGGTAGATGCATGGATAGATGGACGGGTGAATAGATGGATAGAAAAATGGTTTTGAGCTTTTATTCAAGGCAGCCATCTTCAACTAAAAGTACTGAACCTAGGTAACTTCTAACCAAAGAATCTCCAGCTTTTCGTGTACCAGAACGGGTGGGAAGAAGCAATTCGTTCAGCAGAGAGCACTACCAAATGTAAAAACAGATAATTCAGATAAGAATTACTCTACTAGTGGGATCGAGTGCATGCACTTTTATTTTTCACATCTATTTACATTGAGATGACTATTAACTTCCAGACTGTCATGCTGTATAACCCATCATCTTGGAAGTAAGAAGAACTTTGGCAATCAATTAAAACACAGCTTCTACTTAGTTTATGAACAATTGTCTTACCTACTTTAAGGAAGATCTCTTCTTGAATTCGTTTGAACATACTCAACTGTGTACTTTGCCCAGCAGATACCAGGTAGCCATGGAGTTCAAACTTTTGACATGAGATAAAAGTGGTTCTGATCTTGCTCTCCTTCCAGCAGGGACACACCACATAATCCATCACTCTAGTCTCAGAGAGCGGGCTGAGAGCTCTGGGCTAAGATCTTCAGTAGTCCCTCAGCCTAAAAATGTGTCTGTGAGTTCAGAGACATGTTCTCTGTGTTCTATTCATCAAAGTAATGCATTGTAATATAAAAAGCCAAAGGGTAAGGAATAGGTTATTATGAAAGACAAGTATAACACACACCCCTCTTTATCATGCTTCAGAGCTAATTTTTAAAAACTTCTGCTTGTTTTCCTTTGTTTTTTACTTTTATTGCTCTGAATAATGCAAAAATGCAATTATTTTGAGACAATTTCAAATGACTCTGTAAAATAAGAAATAAGGATTTATATCACCTATATTTCCTCTTTTTCCTCCTGCCCACATTTGATGTATTATTTTTGGTTCTTTCACTGATTATATTGTTCCAAAAATTTTATTAAGATTCTTTTCAAGCTTACATGAAAGTTGAAATAATTTTACAAGGAACACTCATATTCACAATTCTGCAATAACCTTTTTACTGTAATTTTTTCCTTAATTTTCTCTTTGTCTGCTCATCCATGCCTTTATGTATCCATCAATCCATCTTATTTGCATCCATCCAAGGAACTTGAAGACTATCACACTCTACCTCTGAACACTTGAGCATCTAATTTGGATTCAGGATTCAGTATCTGCTTGTGATTCCATTTTTACTTTACTCTTTTTAAGTAAAATTTGTATAAAATTGAATAGATATATTTTAAATATACTCTCCAAAGAGTTTTAACAAATGTATATCACTGTGTAGTGCATGCCTGTGTTGAGATATGGAACATTACCATCATCCTAGATTGTTTCTTCATTTCCCTACCCTACCCCAGTCCAGAAAATCAATGTTGAATTTTTCATAGTAAATTAGTATTATAAGTTCTATAACTCATACAGAAAGAATCCATACCATAGATAATGTTTTATGAAAAACTTTCCCCCCACTCACCTTTTTTAAAAAAAACTTTTATTTTAAAGAGAATAAAACAGAATCAAACCAAACAAAATAAACCAGTGTGAGTGATACAGGATTTCAAAACATTGCAAATCAACAATAGTTACCATAAGCCTTTTGATGTCTTCAAAATAGCTGCAGATAACTTTGAACATAGTAAAAATCAAACAGAATAGAATAGAAACAACAAAAACAAAACAATGAATGAAATTAAGGACTTCAAAACAAGCCAATAGTAAATCCAAAATTACTACCATAATATATCTTACTATGTTTGAAATAGCTGCTCCTGCCATTGGATTTAACATAATCAAACAAAACAAAAGAGAATAAAACCCAACCCAACGAAACAATGGAAATGAGATAGGACTTAAAAACAAGACCATAGGGGATCAACAATGGCTACAATCTGCAGAAGGAGTTCCTCCCTAGATGCCATACTGCACACCACTATCTTCCGAACAGATGATCGGACCACGGGCTCTAGACCTGCAATGTCAGTGAAACACCAAAACACCACAGGCATCCAATTGCATTTCACCTTGATAGCTATCATCACAGCCTGTGGTTCTCTGTTGCTTATGGTGGGGGTGGGGGGAGAGGGGCGGGCGGGACTGGTACTTCTTGTTTGCCAGCCCCAGGATGGAAGGGGCTGGGGTCTGGCTGTGCCAGTCTGGTGGTGGCTGGCGCATGGCACTGGTTCCCTGACTGGGCTTGTTTTCCACTCAGCTTGTTTTTGAGAAATTTATGCCATTGCTTCTATGAATGGTGTCTTCTGGTTGTTTATTCTCTTACTGATAGATTTATCTTCTGCTTTTAGTCATTAGTTGTTATAAATGAAATAGCTATGAACATTATTGTACAAGTATTTTTTTTTGTAGACATATGTATGTATTTCTCTAGGGTAAATACCTATAAATGAAATCACTGTATATTTTTAGCTTTACTATAAGAAATCACTGGAAAGTTTTTCTAATTTATGTTCCTATACATGATGGCTGAGAGCTTTTGTTGTGCAATGTTTTGCCAATATTTGTCTGTTTTGTTAGGTGTGTAGAAATAACTCATTATATCATTAGTTTTCATTTGTATAATAACTAATGATGTTAAGTAGGTTTTTATTTTCATGTTTATTGACATTTGTTGTGTGTGTGTGCCCCTGGCTAATTGATTGGTTGATTGATTGTGGTTGTGGGGATTGAAGTCAGGGCTTTTTGCCTGCTATACAAGTGCTCTACCACTGAGCTATAATCCTATTGTAAATCTTGTACCCATTTAAAAAAATGTTAAGATGGAGTAAAGCATATGCATAGCGCACACAAGGTCCTGCATTCAATTCCCAGAACCAAAAATAAAATAAAATAAATGTTGCCTGTATTTTTATTTTTGAATTGTAGGAGAGCAAGACTTTTGTCCAATATGTCTTCAGCAAATGTTTTCTTCCAGGTTGTAGCTTGTTATTCACTTCTTCATGGTGTATTTTGATAAAAGATTTAAATTCTGATTAAAATTTTTTCATTTATGATTATTTATTTCTATAGAGTCTAAGAAGAGTTTGTATACACCTAAGTCATAGAAGGATATTCTATAATTTTATTCTAGAAAAGTTATTTATTACACTTTAAAAATATCACATTGAGATACAATTTTTACTGTACAATTGTAAGTGTATGTTTGATGGTTTTAGTAAATTTATAGAATCATGCAACTATCACCATGATCTATTTTTGAAACATTTCTATCATACCAGCTCTTCATACTATTTTATGGTCAATATCCTCAGCCAACCCCAGAAGTAACTAACCAGTGTTCTTAACTGACTCTATAAGCTTCCCTTTTATAGATGGTTCTATTTCTATATATTTACCTAAGCAGTTTAAAATATATGTCTACACAAATACATGTACACAAATATTCATAGTAGCATTAGAGAATACGTAGCAGCCAACAACTTGAAGTAAGTTAACTTTAGGCATTATAATTAATTTTTTTATCTTATCCAATAGCTCCTTACTCTCTACTTTGTGGAGAAGAATCTTACTACTATTAACTTTTCTTCTAATTCTTTCATCTGCTTCACACTCATCCTTCTGTATCATTCTGTTAGCTATGTTTCTACTTTTACCTCTGAAATTATTAACATTTTAGTACATTTTTCTATCTTAATCAAGTCCTCCATTCTTCATCCAACAACATTCACATTATTAAACTTTAATACATAATAGTTATATTGTTAAAACTGTGTAAGTGCTAGTGTAATCATTTTTAATTCAGTTATTCAAAAGTGCCAACAATGTTTTAGGTGCTGAAGTTAGTGTGAAGAACAGATAGGCAAAATCTTCTCAAGGGGGGTTGGGATATAGACAGTAAGTGAAAAGATAAATGAATAATTTGATTGTTTTGAGAAGAGTTGTGCTAAAAAAAGTAGAAGTATATTTCACTCTGTTTGAGTCCAGTTAAATTTCTCCTGTGCCAGAATATAATGTTTTTATTGTCAAAGTGAGACAAACAGTCTTTCTTTACTCTTTATTAATTGCTTAACAATCATGTATAACTTAATAATGTCTGGACTTAAAGTCACAGATATATCTTTTTAAAAGAAGTTAAGAAATGACTGCTGAGAATATGGAGAAGTGGATAAGCAGCAATAAATCAGCCTATCCAAGATTCAGAATCTGGACACTGGAAAATAAGAATGTAGGAAACTGAAGAAAGAAAGAAGTGAATACTTGAGACCCAGAAAGATCTGATGGAAAAATTGGAGCCTAGAGAGAAATTGAAGAGATGGACTACAACGTAGAAAAAGGAAGAGACAATCTTTACTTTTTTTCCTGTCTTCTGGCTCTTGGCATTTGACAAAGGAAGATTGAATCTAGATATTGTGTGCTACAACAGCCTCTAAGTCACTCCAGCCCTAGCATTTACTGTATCCCTGGGAGTGAGTGCTTGGTTGTACACCATTCTAGCACAGGGTCAAGTGAAACCCAGAATCAGAGCAACTGTGAGCTGGCTTCATCTCAGAACTACCAGCATTACTTTCCCACAGTGACTGGATAAGGACAACCATAGGAAACATCCAGGCTCAGGGAACCATGGTCAGGTAAGGAAGCAATACCCAGATTTTTATAAACTAAATGAGCCAGGGCTGAACCCCATAATCAGAGATCAGGTTCTGCCTGAATTTCTGTGGATTTAAAAAATCTAGAGCCAAGACCCCACTCTAATCCTACTGCCTGCTTGGGCTTTGACTCCTGCCTTTGTCTGCCAGCAGGAGCAGAGACATGGCTTGCATTGGACGCTGTCACTAAATGGTAGATCCTGGAAGATATCAACAGTCTTGAAATCGCAGAGAAACTTCTTTCTTTTTTCTTTTTGTTCATTAGGTTTTTTTTGTTTTTTTGTGAGTGTAGCATTACTTTTAATTTTTGCTTGTTTTGTTCTCCCTTTTATTTTTCTTTTTTCCTAGCCTTCTGTTTTCTTTAACAGTTTCCTAGGACTTGGGTAATATTCCTTTGTTTTTCAGCCTTGTTTCTAATCTCTTTTTCTTCTCTTATTTCTCCATTTTTTCCTCTTGTTTCTTGTAAATTTTCTACCCTTAAATTTTTTCTCTTCATTTCACTCTATAATTTCATTCTTTTTTTCTCCCTCTTTTTCTTCTTCTCTTTATTTCTTGGCAGTTTTTTGTTCTACCTGTAGCTAATTCTGTACACATCCTCATACTCTCAGGAAGATCCTTTGTACTACTTCTCTCTCCTCCTCATATCATAAAGTTCAAGACTTCAAAGTTTTCATTTCCCATTCCAAAACTCTAATTCTTTTATAGTATAACCATAAAACTTTGCCAATTTTTTGAAAAGTAACTCCATAAAATTACTGTTGAATTTTTTCCTACTATTAGCAGAGATATAGCTGTTTTATTTAGTACATAATAGCTTTAAGTCAACACCTGGGTGACTTAATGTTTATACCATAATTGCCAGTTTCTTCACTAGGATTAAGGGTGGTGCATAACTGGTTCTTATGGTATGTTAATATCTAATTTGTCTCAGGTGATGCCACTGTAGCTGTCTTGCCTGATATTAAGAGGGTCACATAATTGTAACTATATCTCTGTAAGCCACAGCTCAGATTGCATTTGTGACATTAACAATTTAAGAGTACATCCCCAGAGATCTTGGTTTCTGATCTAACTGCACTGTATCCTCTCTCCTAGAACAACCAAGGTGGTCAAATATTGGACCTACAGCAATATTGTATAGTTTGCCACACCCAAAATATATTATTCAAAAGCAACTAAAGATATTTCTACACTAGCAACAAAGTCTTTGTACTATAAGAATCCACAAACCTCAGAACAAAACAAAACAAACAAAAACATTAGAAATATGGGAAGAAGAGGCAATAAAATATCTCTCCCCAAACTCCCAACTCTCTCAGTCAATCCAGGGGGTCCCAAGAGAGAGAACAGTGTAAACCACACACCTAAACTACTCAAAATCACAGCAGAAAAGTTTAGAAAACTGGTCAAAGAGATACCTGATGGGATTATAGAAGAGATACCTAATCAAATAATAGAAGTCATCAATAAAAAGATGCAGGAACTCTCAGAAGATGTTAACAAAAAGGTAGATGAGCTTAAAAAATGATACAAAACATGCATCACCAGTATATCAAAGAATTAGTGTCCACAAAAATGTTTCAATCAGAAACCCAGGAGATTAAAAATCATATTGAAAGCATAGATAGCATTATAAGCCAATATGAGGACAGAATTTCAGAACTAGAAGACAATGATGCCTTCAAAGACCACTACTCAAAGACACATTGAAATTAAAATAACAAGAGAAAATGAAAAGTGGATTTGAAATGAAATACTTAGGAATTAACCTAATCAAGGAAGTGAAAGACCTCTACAATGAAAGGAATAGTACTCTGAAAAAGGAGATAGAAGATCATGCCAGAAAATGAAAAGATGTCCTCTGTTCCAGAGTAGGCAAAACCAATATAGTCAAAATGACCATACTTTCAAAACCATTATATAGATTTAATGCAATGATTATCAAAATTCCAATAACATACAAAATTGGAGAATGCAACCCTAAAATTCATATGGAAACAGAAAATACCGAGAGCAGCAAAAGCAGTGGGCAATAACAGCAAAGCAGAAGGAATCACAGTCCCAGACCAAGTTATACTATGAAGCTACAGTGATAAAAATGGCTTGGTATTGAAAAAAAAAAACCAACTCGTGGATCAATGAAATAGAATAGAAGTACAGAAAAAACTCCAGGAAGACTCAGCTATGTTATCTTTGACATAGGGGCCAAATCCCCTTGCTGGAGGAAACATAGCCTCTTCAACAAATTGTATTGGGAAAATTAGCTATCCATATGCCAAAGATTGAATCTAAACTGATATCTCTTACCATGCACTAAACTAAAATGAAAATGTATCAAACATCTCAACATTAGAACAGAAACACTCTGCTGGAAGACAAAATAGGTGTAGGCAAATACTTTCTGAACAAAACCCTAGAGCACAAGGAATTGTACCAAGAATCAACAAATGAGGTCACATTAAATTAAAAAAGCTTCTGAACATCAAAGGAAGGCACCAACAGAGTAAAGAGACAATGTACAGAATGGGAGAAAATTTGTCAGCTATTCATTAGACTAATAATTAGAATATATAAAGAACTCAAAAAATAAGATCACCCAAATTAAAGTTCCAATTAATAAATGAACATATGAGATGAAAAGACACTTAGCAGATGAAGAAGTATAAATGGTCAATAATACATGAAAAATGTTCAGCATCACTGGCTATTTGAGAAATGAAAATTAAAACAGCACTGGCATTCTGTCTTACTTCAGAAAGAATGGCTACCATCAAGAAACTAGTCAATAACAAATGCTGGAAAGCTTGTGGGGAGAAGTGAACCCTTCTCCATTGTTAGTGGGACTGTAAACTAATACAACCACTATGGAAATTAGTATGGAGACTCCTTGAAAAACTAGAAATAGAAATTCCATTTGACTCAAGTATTTGCTTTCAAGTATTATCTTCCCCAAAGAATTAAAGAAATATTCCTTGGTAATGTATTCATATCCCTGTTTATAGCAGTGCAATTCAGAATAGTTAAATCTTGAGAATAGCATGTATGTCCATGAACAGATGAATGGATAATGAAAACATGGTATTTATACAAAATGGAGTACTACTCTATCATAAAGAAGGAAACAGTTGAGTCATCTGTAGATGGATGGATGGATGCACTTCAAGACAATAATGTCAAATGAAGTAACTCAGACATACAAGCTTAAATATTGTATGGTTTCTCTTACATGAAAAGCTACAATATTATTATGAAAAAATACATTATTATTGTCTTATATGAAAAACTACTTTATTACTATTATGACAAATAATAAGAAAAAAGAGAAAAAAGATATTGGAATCTAGTGTAAACAATATATCTAAATGTGTACTTTGACTTAGTATAGTTGTCTTACATGTTTTATAGCATCTTTAGCCTATAATTTGGTTTTCAATTTGTATATAGGGTAATTAACTTTATAAGATCTTATAAGATAAATGAATCTGATGCTGGCAAACAAAGAAGGCAGAGGGAAAGGGAAAGTCAGAATTGAAATGTGCTATGTTCATGTACCAGTTCCCTAAAGTGAATAAAACTATTGTATGCTGCAAAGAAATATTAATAAATGTCAAAGAAAAAAATCCAACACAAAACAAAAAAGCAACTGAAATCTCAAAGAAATGAATAATGACAATAAAATCTCTCTCTTGTTCTTCACATTTGTGTGTTTGCAGTGATCTTTCCATGGCCATTTATGTGTCTTTTACAAAAATTTCATGGTCAGCTGGGCATGGTGGTGCATGCCCATAATCCCAGCACTTGGGAGGCTGAGGGAGGAGGATCATCTCGAGTTTGAGACCAGCCTGGGCTACAAAGTGAGCTCAAGGCCAGCCTCAACTGCATAGAGAGACCCTTTCTCAAAAACACACACACACACAAAAACTTCATGTTCATCACTCATGGCTCAGCAAAGTGATTCCTTTTCTGCTCTCTTGTGTGGAATCAAGTATTTCTGGCATCCTATGTCTTCCTTTATGTTGGTTATACTTTTGTTTTTCTGACAGAAATGTGAAAATAAGATCATGTCTATGCATATGTCCTCCCTTCCTCCTTTCTTTGCCCCTCCCTCCCTCCCTCCCTCCCTCCCTTCCTTCCTTCCTTCCTTCCTTCCTTCCTTCCTTCCTTCCTTCCTTCCTTCCTTCCTTCCTTCCTTCCTTCCTTCCTTCCTTCCCCCTTTCTCCTTTTCACACTCTCTTCCCTTTATATTCCCATTCTGATATTTTCAGTGTAATACTAGTTTATTTGTATGTATTATATGTAGTTTATTTGTATACAATCTTTTAAAATATGTAGTTTTTCTAAGTTTTTTATTGTCCAAGATTATTCTTGAGAAATACCACTTTTCATTACCGTATTTCACAGGTGAGTTTATTTCTGGCCTCCTGGAGTTTCGTGGGGTATACTTTCCCACTTTTTATGGAACTAGGCTCAGGAATGGGTCCTTAGAAGGTCTTTTCAATATGAAACACAATTTCTGAAGCTCTAGAACAGTCTCTTTTAGTATTTCTTCCCAATAATTTTCTCTCTTCTCCTTTTCTAGAAATTCTACTAGATGTTGGATCTTCTGAATTATTTCTCTAGTTTTTCTTTTTTCTTTTTGATCTTTATTCTGCAAACTGTTCCACCTTTATTTTTAATTTTGTGTTCCTTTTTCTTATTTGTGTTTTATTTAATATTTTAAATCCTTCTTTTGACTAAATATGTGACAGAGAAATAGAGAGAGGTGGGGGAGACTGAGTTGCATTTATAGCTTCTTAGAAAAGACCTTTTAGACAGATTCTTGCTAAATTGCTAAGTTGCTTAGGCTGGTCTTAAACAGCCAAGTCTCCTGTGAGTGCTGAGATTATACTCATGTGCCACCATGCCCAGGTATAAATCTTTTTGAATCTTGTTGACTACATTAGGGGTCATGTCCTCTTTTTAAATTCTCTTCTGTTAATTGACTGTTTCCTCTAGGGTGATATTTTCTGTTTGTACATTTTGATCTTTCCCCTTCACCTTCTAATTTTCCTCATATGTTTATTGATCCTCAGATGCTCTTTCATTTGTATGATTTCTAACTAGGGGCCCTTTGTGGTGTAGGGAAGAACATTAATGCCAGGTTTTAGAATGCTCCTCATTGCCACCTTTGCAGGAATGGGGTGGACTTCTTTTTGTCGTACCATTATCCACACAAAATGCCTTTGTATTCCCCATGTATCATTTCAAGTTCTTTATATAAAAGCCATCTTGGCTTTACCTGGAAGAATGTTGTTTTACCGAATGTCACCCTCTGTGAGGTAGTGAATAGGGACTGTGATTACTGGTGTTGTTGGACAAACTTACAAGAATTCTGTTTCCATTCACTGATAGGAAATCAGCCCAGATATTTAGACTTTGAAGGGCAGATTGACTTCCATTGTTTCTATAGTCTTGTAGGTTTTTTTGTCTATTTCATTAATTAATTTGTCCAGCAAAAATACTTGTCTACTAAGATTGATATTTTTGTGATATTTCTTTTTGCTGTTTATTCCCTTTGAACAGATACTTTTTGCTTTAAAAATGGTTCAAATGGGTCAAAAGTGGATGCATATCATAGTTTTCCATGTAGAACTTGAAGCTACTGAAGAATTTTAAGGATATTTCATCAGCAAAACTGGAAGATTATCACTATTGGAACTTCACATATATATCTTATGCCTGAGACTATCTATCTGTCTATCTATCTGTCCTCCTACTTGAGAGAGAGTTGAGGAGAGAAACAGGGAGAGCACTAAAGATGTATACACATTTCAGGAAAAGAAAGACTTGTATGTTTTAAAGCTAAATTTATTGAGACGTCATGAGATTAATACAAGTTACCTTTGGCTGTACAATTACAAGAGGTGCTCAAAGTGGTGGCCATGAGCTTCCAGACATTTATCAGTATGGCAAACTGCTGCTTCGGTAACCATGGTCATTGAGATTGCTGTATTTGCATTTTTAATTTCTTCTCTAAAATCCAGCAATGTAGTGAATTTTCTGCACTATACGACATTCACTATGGTCCTTCATATGAAGGTAACACTGTCTGTTGAAAAAATATCACACTACTTTTCTTTTTATGAAGTTTGTGCACATATGTTTTTCACATTTTATATAAATAAAACTTGCATTGAATCATCTTTTAAAAAGACTGTCTTCCCGATGATTGGCATGATTACTTTAATATCTTTCTCTTAAACAACAGATATGCTTTCTATTATAAAACAAAAGTTATGTAATTGCTCCTGTGTCTGTTTTTCCTTTGCTACCAGGGAGTGCTATGCACAATTAGATACATGGTTTCAATTCCTCAACTTTGATTCTACTTATAATATATTTTCCTTTTATCTCTCAAACTAATAACATTTATTATTAGTTCATGTGTATGTGCATATGTAAAAATAGGATCTCTTGAGCTATTCTCACCCTTTGAAAACAAGTGAATACTAATTATAAATAAACCTAAATTCATGCCTTATTCCCTATATAATAGGGCAAAGTAACACTCACCTGAGCCTAAGTAACACTCATAGCAGCAATCCTGGTACCCCAGGTAAACTGGTAGATTTGGTATATTAGTTACTTTTTCATTGCTGAGACAAAATACCCAACATCCAAAGTTAAAGGAGGAACAGTTTATTTAGTTCACAGTTTATAGAGGTTTCATTTCATCAACAGCTGGCTCCAAGGCAGGGTCACATGGCAAACAGCCGTCACAGAAGAGAAACAGTTTATGGTGCATGGAAAACAGTGAAACAACAAGGGATGATGACAGCTCTTTATATCCCTTCTGTCTTCTCTAGGTTACTTAATGAAAGTAGCACTCACATCTGTAATCCTAGCACCTTTGATTTTATCATTGCATTATGATATGATTCAATTCCACCATCACACACTCTAAATTGAGCCACCTCTGAAAAAGCCCCACCTATGACCACTTGAGCCTTTGGGGGAACCTCTGGACACAAACCATAACAATTGGCTTCCTTGCAGCTCATTTTTCAAGGTATCAAGAAGGTTTCTGGTAAAATACATACTTCAAAGAAGTGGAAGTCCTGCACAGCACAGTTGTCCCCATAAGAAAGCTTCAGGTTCTTGATTGTGTTACAGGGAAATTCTGGTGCTGTAGGCTACCTGTTATGAATAACCCCTGGCCCAGATGCTGAGAGACTCACTTTTGAGAATATGGAGAAGAGAGAATATAAATACAGCAGAATTATTTTACCACAATCTTTTAAGATTCTTGGGTAAAAGTAACATTATTTGGTTCCTTTTTTAGTGAGTAACATAAAAGGAAGACACTATATAAATATAGTTTGCTATGCTTGTCTTTTGTGTGTGTGTGGGTGCTTGTATTTATATCCACACATGTATATTCTGGCATAAGAGTATTGGAGTGGAAGGACAATTTGTCCAACTGGACATCTCACCACACTGACTGACATTTGACATGGAAGCCTTGGAGAGTGCTGTGGTCCCATAGAATATAGGGAGAAGAATCATGAATTCCCAAGGGCTGTCTGAAACAAAGGGAACAAAGAATAAAGGTAGTATGAAAGGGTCAGAGAAACAAACTAGGACATCATACGGTACTGAAGGTGAGAATCAGTAGCAGTTTCCCTTCGTAGTACAGCAGATACCATTTGAAACAGAGATGTGGCCCACCGCATCATAACTCATAAAGAACAAACTTGTCTATTGTCTCTTTTTGCAATGCCCTGAGTGTTTCCTGACCTTCCTTCCCCTGGGAAATGTAGCCCTCCAGAGCTCCAAGCTTTATGTAGGTGGACAGGGAAAACTCATTGCCTACTGACCACCTCTTTCAGGCCAAACTGTTTACATCCATGAAAACTGAAACTCCCTGGCTGGTGAGACTTGCTTGCAGATTGTGGCTATAATTTTAGTTGTGAGTTTAGTTTAGTTTTTAATTTTCTGGGTAGTTTTTCTTATTTTTGTGAGCTAATCTATGGTTTAAAAACATATGTTTTGCCTTTTATCCAGCATTATTACAGGGTTTGTTTTGGAGTAAGTCTTAGAAATATTTTTTTCCTTTTTTTTAATTTAATTTACTTTTCTTATTTTAAAGAGAATAAAACAAAGTAAAACAGAGCAAAGCAGATCAGAACAGAACAATGAAAGCAATACAGGACTTCAAAACAAGACAACAGGATATCAACAGTGGCTACCATATTGTCTCTTGTTTTCTTCGAAATAGTTGTTCATACCTTCACACACAATAAATACAAACAAAACAAAATAGTATAAAACCAATCAGAGCAAAAGAATGAAAGCATTACAAGCCTTCAAAACCAGACAATAGGAAATCAACAATGGCTACCATATTGCTTCTTGTTTTCTTCAAAATAGCTGTCCATGCCTTCCCACATGTTTGAATCGAATAATAGAAAGCAGACAAAAACAATCAATTTAAAGAATAAAAGTATTATTGGACTTTTTAAAATTTAGTTAGCCATACTTTTCAAAAAGGACTCTTGGTCCATTCTTCCCCCTTCCCCAATAAGAATTGTGAGATATAATTACTCAATGTTACTGACGGTTTTCATTTTGGTCACACTAGAAAACACCTTTGTTTTTATCTTTTTATTTGCTCTGCAAATTTTTTGTGAAAGTGACCACTTTCTTCTTAAGGAATTTTACCATCTTACCTTCAATATTACTAATTATTCCAATACATATGGCTCTAACCCAGATCTCTGCCATGAGCTTCAACCTTTACTATCAATCATCTCTTAGATCTCTATTTGGATATTTCAGAAAGATCTCAAATGACATCACTTAAACAAAACTAGTTTCCCTCATTCACTCCCATCCCTACCTTTCCCCATGTCTTAGTCACTTGTCTTATAGCTGGGACAAAATACTCAACACCCACAATTTAAAGGAGCAGATGTTTATTTTGGTTCACGTTTTAGTCCATAGTTGCCCAGATCTAAGGCAGCAAGGCATGAGTGAAGGATCTGGATGAGGAGACTGGGAGGAAGATATACCCTTCCAGGTCATGCATCTGGTGACTTACCTCTAACCAGACTCAACCCCATGACAGCAAATCTGCTGTAGTATTCCATTAATTTAATCACCTTTCAAAACCCCACTTCTGAGTGCATGACTTTCATCATCTAAACTATCACACCTCAATCTTGTGCTTCCCTTTTCTGTCACATTGAAGACAATAAAATTCTATCCTCCACTATTCAAGCTAGAAATTTAAATGTAATCCTTGGCGATTTATTTTGTTCCCACCAATTCATTATCTGCCAACCTAGAAAACCTGGTCTTTTCCCTTTTGTTTTGATGTTCACACTGTGTTTAGATTTCAAATTTAGTACTGAAATCATCCACATTTTTTATAGGAACAATAACACCTCTTACCAAACGCATCATCTGCTCTCACCTTGACCTCTGCATCATCTACCTGCTGTCTCTAACCCATTCACACTTTCCCTCCTTTTTTTTTTTTTGCACTTAGAGTCACAACAGAAATCCTCCTATGTCTCCATGTGATCTTCCTGGTGTTCCTCAGGCCACTCTGCTCACTACAGTCAAGCCACACCAGCTTTCTTTCAAGCCTTTGAGTGTGCCAAGGCCTTTCCCACACCAAGGCCTTTGCACTTGATACTCCTTTCCAGCCCAAATCTCTCCATGCTTATGTCTTAATCATTTGAGATTTACCATAAAATTCTCCTCTACCCCTCCCCATTAAAATTCTTCTCTGAACACTCTATTATATGTTATTGCCACACCTACTCATGTCCATTCTTGTGTCTATTCATGTATATTTCACACACGTTGCCTATATCTACACTATAATATTAGTACCATTAGCACAGGAGATTTTCTTTTATGTTCTTTGATCTGTGCCAAAACCTTGGCTACTCCTCAGTAACCATTTGCTGAATGTGTGACTGTTAAAAAGTCAAAGGAAAAACCAGAACCTATTTTGGAATTTTTTGCACAAAACAGGCACTTTATTGTGGCCTGCTAAGCCTCCCAAAGCAATAGATATTTGTCAGCTGGATGGAGTTGCTCTAAATCATATTTAAAATTCTTTTTAAGTATATAGTTTATTAGATTGTGGTATTTTTTCAATATATTGAATTCCAATATTTTTCATCCATTCATATAACATATTCTGATGATACCATCTGCTTTGGTTACTTTTCTCCATTGCTGAGACAAACACCTGACACCAAAGTGAAGCAAGGAAAGGTTTATTTAGCTCAAAGTTTCTGGAGATTTCAGTCCATAATCAGTTGGGTCCAAGGCAGGGTGGCATGGCACAGGGACAGCACTTCAAGGCAGCAGCCAGAGCAAATGAGAGCAAAAAAAGCCTCTTTTCTGCCCCTACATTGTACACAGGCCACTCCCCCCACCTTCAGAGTGGGTGTAACACTCACAAAATGTCCTTGCCCTCCTTTGCACAGGATGAGGATGTTACAAACTGAGGATGTTACAAACTAGGGACCCTGGCCCCATGCTGAGTCACTTAAACTTCTGACCTTCTCAAATTGACACAGTGAACAACATCCTAGAATGGTAAC
>RJWT010020594.1:0-17906 GCA_004365215.1 Cuniculus paca
TGCAACTGTTTTACTGGTCTTTTCACTCCATTCTAGCCTCTCATTCTATGCTGTCCACATGCAAGGCACAGTAATCCTTTAAAACTTTAATTAGATGTATCATTCCCCAGTCTCAGATAGCTCAATGGCTTTCCAAATGGATTAGGAATTACAATGAAATTCTACCATGATCCACAAGGCCCTGTATGTGACTCCTGCCTACTTAAAACCTCATTTTGTGCCACTCTCCCCATTTCTAGACCTTTTGAGCATGCTATTCCCTCAGCCTCAAATGTTTTTTCTGTTTTCATGAGCTGACTCTTCATCCTTCAAGTGTCAGCTAAAATTTAATCTCCTCAGTCTTAACCCTAACTACACAATGAAAGGGAATACTGTTTCTGTTTACTTTTGTCCATTCATTTTCTTTATAGCACAAACCGTCCTCGTGTATTTCCTTAATCACTTGAGTGTGACCTATAAATTAATAAAAAAAAATCTTTCATCTACCTATAACTGATGCTTAGTGAAGTACCTGAAATGCAGCAGACAATAAATTTCCAGGAAAAGAAAGGACAGAGGGAATAATCAACACAGAATATCAGCAAAAAAAACAAAAAAAATTTGGAAGAAATGGCAGAGTTGGAAAGAAACAAATTTCATGTGTCAATGTGGCTAGCAAGAATACCTACATATTCTGGCTGTTTCTGTGAAATTTTTAGAAGAGACCAACATTTAAGTAAGCAAAATTTGAATAAAGTAGATTATCCTCGCATGTTCAGGCCAATCTGCTGAAAGACTTCCTAAAAACGACTGCCTCTGAAGAAGGGCTTCTTTCTGGTAATAGACTACATTTAGACTTTGCAGCACCAAATCTTCCCAGCCAACCTACCCTGAATATTTTGCACTTGTGCCAGTCTCTGTGATCACATGGGCAAATTCCTTAAAACTCCTTAAAATACCTGGGGATCTAGCTCAGCGGCCTAAGCGCCTGCCTGGCAAGCATGAGGTCATGAGTTCAATCCCCGGTGCCACAAAAAAAAAAAAAAAAAACTCCTTAAAATAAATCTCTTCCTATTTCTCTATATATATACATATATGCACACACATGCATGCACAGGTACACACACACACACACACACAAGATTTGGTTTCTCAAAAAAACCCTAATATGGAGGATTAGAAACTAGAAATTACAAGTTCAAATTCCAACTCTGATTCGTAATATTTATGTGATACTTTCTTTGGAATTATTTTCAATTCACAAAATCAACAAATTTTTTAAAATGAACTTCTAGACCTTATTTATTCCTTCTCCACATAAGTATTGTCTTCAAATAAATGTAAACTCAAAACATACATAATTTAATATAAAATCTTCATTTACTCATTTTAAAGCTGGTATGAATACCCAATTAACTCAATGTAAATATATTGTCCTGATAAACTCTATGAACTACTTTTTGTAATAGAAAATACTGGAAAGAATTCTAAAGGAATGCCAGCATTATTTGACAAAGATCAATAAAATGAACTTCCTTGCAAAAGAAAATAATATGTTTAACATTTTCAGCTTTTTAAACAAATTATCTCATTTCATAGTGCAAAAGCATTATTTGAAGATCTGTTATTTTTAATAATTCTTCAAAACTGTGATAAAAGTTGCAACTAAAAACTTTCTGAAATAGAAAGCATAGTTATTGGAACTGATGTGAATTAGCTGTACATTACGAGATGTTTCAAGGACCTGAACCTACTCGTCTGTAAGCTGCTTTTGAAAACACTGACAATATTTCTATTTAAAAATGACCTCAGAATTCAACTAGTTTATAGTCACAATAACGCAAGCAGCTCATTTATACCATTTCTTCTCAATGATTATCCAAATCACTTGAATAATCCCAATGAGAGGAAAAAGGGGGTCCACTCCAATGTCAGTGAAGTTATCAGAAAAGCTTTGAAAGTTAATGCATCCTTGTAATAACCTGCATCCAGGGACTTTAGTTCTACGTTCTGAGGCTATACCATGCAAATACGTACTTTCTTCTACCAGAAAATATTTCAAATAATTGAAGACTTAATTCTCAAATCCTTTATGTTACACATCTCCAACTATGAGAGAATTGTTTCCTCTAGCTCTTTCTTATACAAGTTTTCACTAACCCATTACTGCTGTGGTGACTTCTCCAAATACAGTCCAATCTGCCAGAGACCCTTCAAAACAAGGTGCCCGAAACTAAATGCAATGCTCTAGGCGTGGTCTCAGTATGTGATACATTTCCTCTCTTTTTAATTTTTTAAATTTTTCATAATGAAAACTAAGATTTAGAATTCTCCTTAAAAATAAATATTCTTACTGAAGATGGGAAAATAATGATCAACTTTATATACTTTCATAGCACCACCTCAGATAAAACTTGGCTATTTTCTTAATTTTCCACATGCTATGTACAAATGTAAATCAAATCACTGGGGTGTACCACAATTATTGCAGCAAAGTTATTTTTGGATCCAAAACTTAAATTTCTATTCAAGTTTTCCACATTTAAAGTCTTTAGATGAAGATGGAGGCTCAGTGGACTGTTACTTTGTATTTTTAAGAGATTTTTACAGTAAAAGATAAGTTACACTGCCTTGCTAAAAAGATTTATATGTCTATCCATAAATTTAGACAACCCTTAGATCTTAATGTAAAAAACTGACGTTTGAATCATGTCCACATTTTTTCCATTCTCCAAATTTTTCCCAATTAAGGTAATCCTTAGGAAAGAAGATACTTTGATATTCTTAACTACTTCTGGGCACATGCTGAATTTCCATTACTTAAGATACAGGATACTCTACCTCACTTCTACTCAGAAGTCACATACATATTTTCAAAAATATAATATCATGCTCAGAAAAAAAAGTTAATTTGAATTAGTAATTCAAGAAATCTTATCGGCTACATCTTCATAATCAATAAGTGTCAACTTTTATAAATAATTATCTCTAACATATCAACTAAAGTTAACAGTTCAGACTTGAAACAATCCAAACTTTCTGTGTTACTTGATATATATCTTCGAAAAAAAATTCCACCACATAGTTTTTCTCATACCTTAAAAAAGGATAAGTGCAAGTATTAAGCCTATTTCAAAGAAAATGAAATGAAAAAAATATTATGGAATAAAATGCAAATAAAAATCAGTGGCTTATTACTGTATGCAAATGGTGATAATTTCACTAACAATTAAAAATATAAGGATCATGCTTCTGAAAGCATTAAAACATTTTTAATCAACTATTTGATTTTTACAAGAATTTTTAGGGATATAAATAATTACAACAGAGTAAAAACTGAAAGTCACAGCGGGGTGTGGTGGCTCATGCCTGTAATCCCAGCACTCGGGAGGCTGAGACAGGCGGATCGTTGTGAGTTTGAGACCAGCCTGGGCTACAAAGTGAGCTCAAGGCCATCCTGAACGGCATAGTAAGAGCCTGTCTCAAAAACACCATGGCTGGGGATCTAGCTCAGCGGCCTAAGTGCCTGCCTGGCAAGCATGAGGTCAAGAGTTCGGTCCCTGGTGCCAAAGAAAGAAAATTATATTTAAAAAAAAAACAGCATAGTAGTGGTTCAAAAAACAGGCATGTGATCAACAGAACAGAGTATGCAGAAACAACCTGGACACATTCCATTACTTGATCTATGACAAAGGGGCCAAAAATGTATGTTGGAAGAAAGATAGCCTTTTTAACAAATGGTGGTGAAAATATTAGCAATAAACATGCAGAAGATTGAACCTAGGCCTGTGTCTCTCACCATGTAATAAACTAAAATCAAAATGGATCAAATACCTAAGTATTGAAACAGAAACAATTTTCTAGAAGGTAAAATAGGTGAAACTCTTGAAAACATAGGCATAGGCAAGGCCCTTCTGAATAGAACTCCAATTATGTAAGAAATTATACAAAGAATCAACTAGTAAGATCATATCAAATTAAACCAGGTGTGGTGGCTCACGCCTGTAATTCCAGCACTCAGGAGGCTGAGGCAGGAGGATCATTGCTAGTTCAAGACAAGCCTGGGCTACAAAGTGAGCTCAAGGCCAGCCTGAATGGCATAGTGAGACCCTGTCTCAAAAAGACAAGGGCTGGGGATTTGGCTCAGTGACCTAAGTGCCTGCCTGGCAAGCACAAGGTTGTGAGTTCAATCCCTGGTGCCACAAAAAAAAAGATCATATCAAATTAAGAAGCATCTTCACAGAAAAGAAAAAAACAATGGAGCAGAGAGACAATCTAAGAATGGGAAAAAACTGTCCCAGTTACGTCTTGAACAGATGACTAATTACTAGAATACATAAAGAAGTGAAAAACATAAAAAAACAAGTCAAAAAATGGCCAACTGAACTGAGACACTTCTCAGAAGTACAAACAGCCAATAAATACACGAAAAAAAATGTTCAACATCATTGGCCATTAGAGAATTGCAAATGTAAAACCACACTGAGATTTCATCTTACTCCAGAAATCAAATAATAACAAATGCTGGAGAGCCTGCAGGGGAAAAGGAACCTTTCTCCATTGCTGGTCAAACGTAAACTAGTACAAACACTGTGGAAACCAGTAAAAAGCTAAAACTAAAAATTCCTTTTGACCCAGATATTCCCCTTCTAGATAGCTTCTCCAATGAGTTGAAGTCATTACATTATAGTGATACATGATTACCTAGGTTTATAGTAGCACAACTCAGATTAGCTAAATCCTGGAAGTGGCCTACATTTATATCAACAGATGAATGGATAAATAAAATGTGGTATTTATACACAATGGAAAGTTATTCTGCCATAAAGAAAGCTAAATGTGAACCATTTTAGGAAAATGGATGTACTGAGACAAGAAAGTTAGACACAAAAGCTTAAGTATCACATGTTTTATCTCAAAGTATGAATAAATTAAGGAGCAAAATAAAAGATAGATAATAGGAAACAGGGAGATAGCTCTTCTGTAAAAGAGAACCAAGAGACAGAGGGAAGGAGAGGAAGGAACTAGGGAGGGAAATAAAAAGTATTAAGGTATGTTATATACACACATACCAACTTCCAATAAAGAATATAAAGTCAGTAATAGTTCATATTAAGATGTATATGAAGCAATATGATAAAAAGATATGCCTGTCTGCAACTGTCTCAAGTACTTGAAATACATAAACCCTCATCTTTCACTCAGCTTCTTAAGTACTGCCACCAAATTCACACCAAGTAAACATAAGAGGTATACTCCTCCTGTTCACTTTCTAGGTGTCTTAGATCACCTGCTACTGCAGTAAGAAGTTTAACAGACATCTGTAAATTTTGGCTCAAAAGTAAAAATAGTCAATACCAAGGCTGAATGTAATTTTTTCCTAAGGGTTCATATATTAGAGGCCACAATCAAGTGAGACTTATCCCTGGAATGCCAGAATGGTTCAACATATGCAAATCAATATATGTGATACACCACATTAACAAAATTAAAAACAAAAATAATAAGATTATATCTATAGATACAGGAGAGCAAGATTCAACATTCTTTCATGATTAAAAACTCTCAGCAGATTAGATATACAAGGAACCTACCTCAACATAATAAAGACCATATATAATAATCCCATAGCTAGCATTAGATACACTAGCATCTTTAGAATATCCTAAAGACAGCACCAAAAGCTGTAATAACTGATAAGCAATTCAGGAAAGTTGCAGGATACAAAAGTAATATACAGAAACAAGTAGCATTTCTATACACTAATAATAAACTATCCAAAAAAAAATCAAGACAGCAACCCCATTAATATTAACTACAAGAATACATAAAATACTTAGGAACACATTTAACCAAAAAAGTGAAAGCACTTTAAAAACATACTGAAAAACTCCATGACATTGGTCTGGGTAATAATTTCTTTTTAATTTGATCCCAAAGGCACAAGCCAAAAAAAAAAAAAAAAAGAAAGAAAGAAAGAAAAGAAAACAGAAAGGTAATTGCGATAAAAGCAAACTAAAACATTTCTACTACATAGGAAAAAAAATCAAGGAGAAATAGACACTTCTGGGATGGGAGAAAAGTTTCACAAGTCACACAGCTGATAAGGGATTAACTGAAAATACATAAATAATTCAAACAATTCAATAAGCAAGAAACCAACCAGATTGTAAAATAGGTAAAAACCTGAATATATATTTCTCAAAAGGAGACCTACCAGTGGCCAAAAGGTATATAAAAAATGTCCAACATCACTAACCATCAAAGAAACGCAGATTAAAATCACAATGAAGGCCAGCAATATAGCTCAGCAGCACAGCACATGCCTGGCAAATGTGAGGTTGTGAGTTCAATTCCCAGTACCCAAAAAAAAAAAAAATTAGACATCACCTCACACCTGTGAGAATGGTTATTATCAAAATGATGAAAAGTGTTTCAGGAGGATGCCCCTTGCATGTGGTACAACCATATAAATGAGTACAACCATTAAGGAAAATAATACAGAGGTTCCTCAAAAACTTAAAAGTAGAACTACCTTTTTAAAAAAAGGTATATGTTGATATGTACATATATCTTGATCATTTTTATCTCCTCCCTATCCCAGCCTCTTCTTTTCCCATCCTCCTCCTGATCTCCTTCCCCATCGCCAAAAGTCTACTGCCCTGTTTCCAACTAGTCTTCTGTATTTTGCTCATTAATTTATTTATATTTGAGGTTTCTCAAATAAGAGAAACTATGCAGTATTTAACTTTCTGTGTTCAATGCATCCATTTGCCTACAAATGTAAAAGTACTACTTGGTCCAGCACTAGCATATGTCCAAAGGAAATGAAATCAGTAACTCAGATACATGAATCCTTGTTCACTGCAGCATTGTTCAAATACCTAAGATAGTTAACCTAAACATCTATCAACAGATGAAGAACAAGTGGTATACATACAAAACATGTACACAGTAATATTCAGCCTTCTTAGCAGAAAATCCTGTCATTTATGACAAGATTTCTGAAGCTGAAGGACATTACAATAAATAAAATATGCCAGAAACAGAAGTATAGTAATACAAACAGTGTATGATCTCACTATATGACTACATGAAATGTAAAAGGAGTCAAATCTCATAGGAGGACAGCAGGATAGTGGTTACCATGGCTTGGGATGTGGAGTAGGCTGCAACATGAAGAAGCAACAGTTAGATTAGGGTACATGAGTTAGACAGGAGGAATGACTTCAAGAAATCTAAAACACTGTGACTAGAGTTAATGATAATGTATTATATACCTGAAATTGCTATGCAGAAAGTTTTCAGTGCTCTTGCCACAAATACATGATGACTATGAGAGGAAACCCACTGCACAATGCATACATACTCAAAACACCATGTTGTATACCATAAATATATGCAATTTTTGTTGATTAAAAATAAGTAAATAGGCCTGCGCCAGGAACGGGACCTAGAAGTAGAGCCCGGGTGGCGTAACTCCAGTGGGTCACTTGTCGCTCCTCTGGAGGGGCTCCCTGAAGGTTGCAAGATGGAATTTGAACATTACTTCAAGAGGTTTCATATTTTGGATTAGTTAACAGTTCTCATTCTCCTGATTATTTCTTCAGACTCATTTTTTGGTGTCCTTTCAAGGCATTAAATACAAAAAAATTGTACTATGGACTGCAAGGAAAGCTGTCCAACTGCAAGCATTCCCAGCTCTGATGAACACAGAGAAAAAAAGAAAAGGTTTACTGTTATAAAGTTCTAGTCCCTGTGGGCAGGAGTGAGTGGTTTCAGGAGATATGTAGAGTTTGACAAATTTTACAACACTTTAAAGAAACAATTTCCTCTATGACTCAGAAGATTCCTGCCAAGGGAATATTTGGTGATAATTTTGATCCAGATTTTATTAAACAAAGAAGAGCAGGACTGAATGAATTCATTCAGAACTTAGGTATTGAGAGCTTTACAACCATCCAGGTGTTAGAGCATTCCTTCAAATGGACAGCCAAAAACATCAGTCAGATCTATTTGAAGATGAGGATGAAAGAAGTACTCAGAAGTTACAGTGTACCTCACAGACCATCAGCCTGGGACCAACTGGAAATTCTCATGCTCAACCATGTGACTTTGACTTTTTAAAAGTTATTGGAAAAGGCAGCTTTGGCAAGACTCTTCTTGATAAACGAAAACTGGGTGGGAAACTTTATGCTGTCAAAGTGTTAGAGAAAAAAGTAGTTCTCAACAGGAAAGAGCAAAAACATACTATGGCTCAATGTAATGTTCTCTTGAAAAATGTGAAACATCCATATTTGGTTGGATTACATCATTCTTCACAAACAAGTAAAAAGCTTTCTTTATTTTGTCCGGGATTATGTTAATGGAGAGGGGCTATTCTTTCAGGTCCTTTCTCGAACACAGAGCGAGATTTTATGCTGCTGAAATTGCCAGTGCATTGGGTTACTTGCACTCTATCAAAATAGTGCACAGAGACTTGAAGTCAGAAAATATTCTTTGGGATTCAGTGAGACACGTTGTCTTATCAGATTTTGGGCTCTGTAAAGAAGGAATTGCTATCTCTGATACCACTACAACATTTTGTGGGACACCAGAGTACTCTGCATTTGAAGTAATCAGGAAAAAGCCCTATGACAACACTGTTGATTGGTGGTGCCTTGGTGCTGTTCTGCACGAAATGCTGTATGAATTGCCATCTTTTTACTGTCAAGATGTTGCCAAAATGTATGATAATATTCTTCACAACCCCCTACATTTGAGGCCAGGAGGGAGCCTCACAGCCTGGTCCATATTCTAGAAGAACTCTTAGAAAAAGACATGCAAAATCGACGTGGTGCCAAAGATGACTTTCTTGAAATTCAAAATCACCCTTTATTTGAATCACTCAGTTGACTGACTTTGTACAAAAGAGGGTTTCACCACCCTTCAATCCTAATGTGGCTGGACCAGATGATATCAGAAGAAACACTTCTGTTTGTGTGTCTTCTGATTATGCTATCATGAATGCTAGTGTACCGGAGGCAGATGATGCATTTGATGGTCTCTCTTACCCACCTCCTTCAGAAGACTGATTTTTATGAACAGTTTGCAATTCAGAAACCATCAAGCAAATACAAGCCTGCAGATGAGACTGAAACTTCTGTTTGTGTGAATATATTCAAATATGTCTACCAGTGCCTCATTTTTACATGAAATGTTAAAAACTATGAAAAATGTATTTTCTGCTTTATGCAAAGAAATGTGGCATTTCAAAGAGCTATGTTTTGAATTAAAATTTGTATTCTTGTTTACTAAGCTTATTCTTAACAAAATTTGAAAGCTGTTATTCTTAGCATTAACCTATTTTTTAAAGAAAACTTCTGCTATTGACTGTTTTCCTCTTAAATTTACACTAACATATTCAAGATAGACTGTTTTTTAACAGTCTGTTTCAGTTCATTTAACATATATTAATACCATTATAACTCTACTATGGCTTCTGTTATTGTATCAGAACTATGCAATTGGTACACAGTTGTTTAAGAAGAAACCATACCTTTCCATGATAAATCAGTGTTTGAAATAAAAAAAAAATAAGTATATAGGAAAGGAAAGTGGGGTTGAAGGGAAGGTAGGGGAATGGGGAAAAAAAGAAGCAAATTTTATCAGGTACAGGTACAAATTCCCTATAATGAATGTGATCATTACGTATACCTAAAATGTACCAATACATTTAATTAATTAAAAGTAAATAAATAATAAAAATAATTTTTAATTACTGCCAAAATCTGACCAAAAAAAGTAAGTAAAAATACAAGTTGTATTCAAAATAAAAGTTTACGTACCTTGGTTTCCGAAAGACTAAACTATATTGTTGGCAAGCAAGACCCACAGTGGGAGTGTATACAATAGGCATGAATTTTTCAACATCAGACATTAGCACGCTATAAAAGAGTTTTTCATTTCTATCTTGAAGATCCATTAAGAGAAGATACCTGTCAAAATTAGGCATAATTAGAACTACATCCAACAGTCATAAAATAGTTGCTTAGAAATCTAAACATTTTTCAACCAACTATAAAGTATTTCCAAATCACAGAAAAAGTCTAAACACAAAAGAATTTAGAAATATTTTTAAACACCTCAAAGAATGAAGAACCATACATTTGATTACTATCATTTGAACATTAAAGTCATTGCTTAAATACCACCATCTTATTCAATATTTGAAGAGATTTTATCCCTATTTTAAAATGATGATGAAAATACCACTATAGATTTAGTTTAATTATTAACTAATTAAATAGAAAAACAATCTTCTTTTTTTTTTTTTTTTTTTTTTTGCGGCACCAGGGATTGAACTCACAACCTTGCACTTGCCAGGCAGGTGCTTAGGCCACTGAGCTAGATCCCCGGCCTTGGTGTTTTTGAGACAGGGTCTCACTATGCCGTTCAGGCTGGCCTTGAGCTCACTTTGTAGCCCAGGCTGGTCTTGAACTCACAACGATCTGCCTGTCTCAGCCTCCCGAGTGCTGGGATTACAGGTGTGAGCCACCATGCCCGGCTAGAAAAACAATCTTTTAACATGCAGTAAATAGCCAGCCTAGGCAAATGACAAGCAGAAAATGAGTAAGGGAATTTAATACCCACATTAAAAATAATTAAGGTACCACTGAAGTGTAGCTCAGTGGTACAGCACCTGCCTAGTATGTGTGAAGTCCTGGGCTCAATACCCAGTACCAAAATAACAACAATAATAATTGAGCAGGCAAGCTGAAAAGACTTTTCTTACTATTTGTATCTACTGGCCTTTCTATCTAGAGGCTTGTCTAAGAGATGTATTTCTAAGCATAAACCTTTTCATTACTATAACCTTCAAAACTTATCAAATAAAACAAACTGCTTAGTATAACTGAAAAGAATCTTGCAAAACTGTACTCATCAACCTCACCAGCCTTTTGGGATTGATTTTCTGTTATGGTTTAGATATGGTTTCAGTATGTCTTCAAGGAGTTCATGTGCTAGAAGTGTGGTCTCTAGTATAGCAATGTGAAAGGTGGTAGAACCTCTAAGAGGTAGGGTCCAGTGAAGGGTAGTTAGGTCACTGAGGGAATTGCTCTTGGATTAATGTAGTTCTCATGAGATCCAAGTTAGTTTCCTTAAAAGGGAATTGTTATAAAAACGGTCAATTTTAGAAGACTAAACTGGGGGTGGCAGCATGCATGTATAATCTTGCTCTCTGTGTGGTGAGGAAGGAGAATCATAAATTCGAGCCCACTGTTGACATATTAGCAATTTAGCAAGATCCTGCCTCAAAATTTTAAAATTTTACATTTTAAACATGTAAACAGACAGTGATACAGCTCAGTGTAAAGGGCCTGGATTCAATCCCCAGTGCATACATACATACATACAGACACATATTCATAAATAGACAAGACTGGCCTCTCCCTGCTCTCCTGCTTCTTTTCCTGCTTTATGATCTCTCCTCATCTATGTTTCTGTCATGATACCATCTGCCATGGTGCACCAAAGACCAGGTGGCCTTCACCAGAAGCCAAACAGATGGGGCTGCTTGATCTTGGGCCTTCAGTCTTTAACACTGTAATCTAAATAAACATCTTTTCTTTATAAAGTGCTCAGCTTTAGGTATTCTGTTATAGCAACTAAAATATACTAAACTATTTTCATTCCCTATAGAAGTTGAAATGCACAGAATTAAAAGTGACTGATTAATGGACTTTAATGCTTGGCCAATTAGGAAGACATAACTCAGAAAATAAACATTTGCAGAAAGATAAGATTAATTTTAGACATTCTAAAATTGATTTATCAATTTAGAAGTCATCATTTCTAGGTCAGTGGTAGATTCTCATATTTTGCCTTACTTATCAGAACATTTGACATGAGTGCCATTCCCTAGAGCTCAATAAACCTTCTTTGACTTCCAGACCTGGTTTTTCTCTTATCTCACTGGCCATTTGCTCTCTCTCGCTCTTGCTCTCACTCTCTTGTGCTCTCTCACTCTCTCTCTCTTCTCCCACTGTCTGAAAACTAACATTTGCAGGTAATAAATTAGGAAATTACACAGCTTTACCTTCAAAATATATCCAAAATCTGGCCTCCCTTCTTACTACCATTATGGATCCAAGTCAAATCCCTTGCCTGGATTATTGTATCAGTGTCTTAAAAGTTTTCCAAACCTCTATTCTAATACCATCAGTGCATAGTCTTTCTGAACTATAGCTCAGAGTATGTTGATCTGTTCAAAACCTCAAAAGACTTCCCTTTTCACTCACACGAACATCAGAAGTCCTTTAGTAGTCTCCAGAGCCACACATAATTTGTCTCTCATTAGCTTGATAATTTCCTTTCCTAACCTAACTATTCCCCTAGCTCATTCTACTTGAGACACAAGTCTTTCCACTGATCCTTGAAACATACCAACTACAGAATAGAACACTTTTCCTCAGATTTAGGCATAGCTAACATTCTTACTACTTTTCAGTATTTCCTCAAAATTCACTTTCCCTATGAAGGCTATGCTTATCACCCAGTGTAACAACTCAGGGTGGCCGTCCCTAACCCCAGAAGTGTCAGTCCCTCTTTACCCTATCTTACCTATTCCCTTTTCTCATGCTCAATAGTTTGTAGCTTATTACATAACTCACCTCTCTACTGCTTATAAACTTTTAACAATTTATGTAAATTTCATGAAGGCAGACCATAAACTGGGTGCTTTATCAACAAGAGATTTCCCACAGTTATGAAGGTTAGAAGTCGAAGATCACAGGGCCAGAATAGCTCGGTTCCGGTGAGTGCCCTCTTTCAGGCTGCAAATGGCTGACTTCTCACTGTATCCTCATATGGTACAAAACGAAGGGCGCTAGCTCTCTGGCCTCTTCTTATAAGAGCACTAATTCCATTACGAGGGCTCCATGCTCATGATGTCTCCCAAAGACCCCATCTCCAAATACCATCACACTGGAAATTAGCTACCAAATATGAATTTGTAGGGGGACACAAACATTCAATTCAAAACAGACAGGGTATGCAGATATTTGGTCAAATACTATTTCAGATATTTCTCCAAAGAGGTTTTCCTGGGCAAGATTAATATTTAAATAGATAGACTTCAAGTAAAGCAGACTATCTGCAATGTGAGTAAGCCTCATCCAATCAATAGAAGACCACTAAAGACTGACCTCCCCTCCAACAAAAAGGGAAGGCACAAACTGCAGCTATCTCCTGGGTCTCCAGCATGCCAGCCTATCTACAGATTTTTGATTTACCAAGCTTCCCTCTCCTCTCTTCCCCTCTCTGTCCCCTTCCCTCTCTTCCTTCTCCCTCTCTTTCTTCTCCTTCCTCTTTTCTTCTTCATTTCATCTTCCTCCTTTCCCTCTCCCCTCCTCCTCCCTCAGCTTCCTTCTCTCTCCCTCCATATATAGTACTTTTCTTTTTTCCATACATTCGTATCTCGTGGTTCCATTCCTCCGAAGAACCCTGATTAACTCCAGTACTCACTACATACTGCATTAGCTACCTCTTTAACCCTCACAATAATATTGTCAAATAGATATTATTCTTTCTAACCCACATACACACAAAAATGAAGTTTACAGAGGTTCAGTCCCTTAATAAGAGGAGGCAGAGTCAAAAGTAGGGCAAGGCATATATGACCATGACAGTGACTGTAGTGGTGTGCTAATGGACCCACTGTTAGTTAGATAGGATTTCAATCTAGGAATATCTAATTTCAAAAGTAGGAAAAAATGTTACCTCATTCTGTGTGCAAACACAGAAACTACATCTCAAATAAAGTGACTTAAATTCACAATAGTGCTGGAACTATGCTTGGAGGCTGATAAACAGCCTACAATATATTTAGTCAGACTAAAAGTCGTTTTGCTCATTTGCTGTTTATGATGGCATTTTCTGATAATTATCTTGATGACCACAATTTTGACATAAGAAAAAGGTAGTCTCTCTGAGAATACAGTTTAGAAACAAATTTTATTTCATTCAAATGTTCCTAGAAAGAGTAAATATCTTTTTTAAAAAAAGCACTATATTCACAAGCAAATTCTCTTCAAAGTTGACTATCTTTTTCAAATCACTACAAAATTTTAACTTTCTCTTACAAAAGGAGGAAACTTAAGAAAACAACTGCTTAACAGAAATATAGAAATTACATTCAGGAATGTGTTACCTGTCAAAGTCAGAGTTCAGACGCTCGAAATTTTTGACTACTCTAAGGACCTGAAGATCCTGACTGATGAAGCTAGGTGGTAACAATCCATGAATGTTCAGCTGCTGTCTTTCTTCCAGAGTAAAAGCCAAGTCCTATGGAGAAAAAAAATAATCTTAAAGGAGATAAATGAAGCAAATTACACACAAATAAAGCCCAGCAGGGATATGGAATTAAAAATCAGGAAACCTGGCATCACTCTAAGCATTGTCATGCAACTGCAAATAAAGCATGCAAGTTTTCTACACCTCAGTTTCTTTATCCATAAAAATTAGAACACTGTAATATTTTCTGAGCTACATCACTTATATAGGATGAGAATGCACAGGAGGAAACTACATGAAGACACACAAATGAAAGAAGATATAACCATCACCGATGCCAGTAAATATAAAAATAAATAGTAATTACAAGAAATTTTAAAATTATGAGTATTTGTAGGTTAGCTGATACTTGCTATGCTTCGAACTCTAAAATAGGTCAGGAAATGCTTTACATGATTCTGAGGTACTCATTTAAACCTCTCTCTCTCTCTCCCACTACTTCCTTCTATTCTTATGTACTCCTCACTACAGTTTGTCCCCAGTTTGTCTGAACGCAGAACATGCTTTTTTTGTCCTATGATACTATGGCCAAAAATGTCTCTTCAAATCTTATCTCAAATGCTCCCTTCTCTAACAAGCTGTACATCCATTATAGCCCTTATTATTATGCCTAACATTACCTATTTATGTGAACACAGACTTTATAATACATAATAACACACACTGGAGCTCAAAAACAAGCAAATAAAACAAATGATAGGTTGATATAAAAACCAGAATGGACCTACGAGATCCGCTTCTTTCCAAGAAGGAAAAGCGAGGAATCCTCTGTAGTCACTAATGGGAGATAAAGATCCAGTATGAGAAGGAGTTTCTCTAGAGAGAAATCCCAGTGGGGATCCTGAAGCCCAAGAGGTTTCTCTGACTAGCCTGTACTGCTAGTTCTTTGGTCCAGGATAAGGACTGACATGATATGACAGTTGCTATAATCACCTGCATGTCTGTGTCCTCCCAAAATTGACATGTAGAAATCCTTGCCCCATCTTGGGAGATGAGTAGCTCATGAATGCTCTCTACCTAATGAACAGGATTAGTGTCCTTATCAAAGAATCTCCAGAGAGTTTGTTTTATAAGGATGCCATGGAAGGACACAGAAGACAGATGTCTATGACCAGGAAGTAAGACCCTCACCAGACACCAAATCTCCAGCATCTTGAGCTGAGGCTTCCCAGCTTTCACAGCTGTTTGAAATAAATTTCTTTAATTTAAAAGACACCCAGTGCATAGTATCCTATTATCACAGTTCAAAAGGACTAAGTCAGGTTTGCACATGTGATTATTACTCTTTCCAGACAACTTTGATAGGTAGGAACACATTTACTCATTGCACTAAGTGATTCTACAGCCATCCTCCTCTGTCCCTGAAAGTTTTTTGCAATGGCAGAATAGTAACTCCTGAGTCCTAGTGAAGTTTATTACTTAGGGGAAAAGAACAGCCAATTTGGTTCATCTCCAAGGGAGATGACAGACCCTGACTGGTGAGGAATGAACATATTCATTGCCAGGATACTTATGAAAGAGGTCAAGGAATAGCCATCTCTTCTCATTTTTGACATTGAAAAGACCATTAATTTATGTCTTTGGTGGAAAGGTTTATGTTTAAATAGCCTCTTAGACTGGGAGGTGGACTACTCAAAGACAAATATATTTATCCAATGAATGACCTCCTCATAAGACTGAGTTGCTTGCAAAAGCTAGGCAGGACCATGAGCTCTAGAATCTTTGGTGCAAGAAGCTATGCACGGTCTTGAATTTTCATAAGGTCTTCTTCATATGCTACCAGCACAGCTAGCATGCAGTTGCAAGATATGTGTTTATCCATTAGCAGCTATTCTCACGGTTGCAGACGACTCCAATGTTACATGCTCAGCTCCAATCAATACGTGTGAAAAATAAAAAGATGGTCCTTCTCCAAGAGAATATTCCCAGTGTGTCTTACCCACCTCTTCTAGATGCCTGGATAACATCAGACAAGTGCAGTGTTATGGTTTGTATATAGGTGGCCCCCAAAAGCCTCATGTAGTCATGGAAGCAGATGAATCTAGCATTTGTGATTGCTTCATTGCCTAGTGCTGGGTTTAGTGCTGGGATTAGCGCTGGGATTAGTGCTGGGATTATCGGTGTGAGTGCTGCAGGCATCCAGGGGTGGAGCCTGAAAACTATATAAGGGAGGGAAGACATGGTTTGGGGGGGTCTCTTTTGCTGCTCTTCTGCTCTGTTTTGCTCTTGCTCCTTGTGAGTTGCCATGAACAGCTGCCCCCTGAGCCACATCACCCTTCTTTGGAGCCAGCTAGATATGGACTGAAACCCCAAAACTGTAAGAAATAAACCTCTCCTTCCTTCACTTTGGGTGTCGGGTATTTTGTCTCAGCAACGAAAGAAAAGTAACCAAGACATGCAGTCTACCGATCCTTTACACAGAAGTTCCAGCCAGCACCAGGAGACACCTGTAGTATTGCCTGAACTGTCTGGCATTTACCTTTTATTTATGGTTCTGCCCTCACATCAGAATGCGAACTACATGAGATCAAAGAATTTTATCTTTTTTTATTACTTTCTCCCTAGGGCTTAGAATAGTGCCTGATATTAGAACACAATAATTTAATGCAAAACAGATTTAAATGTTCAATTTTAGAAACACTGAACTTTAAAAAAAAGAAAAACTACAAAGTTGCTGGTTAGGAAATTAACTAGCATATTTGCTCTGACAAAATCACTTATAAATTTTAAAACAAACAGGAATACTTCTGTGGGAAAGTTTATTATGAAATGGAAGACATACTTGTTAAAATGTAACTAGGAAGATTATTTAAAATAAAATGTGATGAAATAAAATGTGTTCCATGTAATGAAACAAAACTACTTATAGTAATATATTTGAAAAAGAAAGAAAATTTACATTTCTCCAGCTAGTAAATGAAAAATGAGGAGAGAAAATGGTAGGACATTATGTACATGTACCAAGTCCCTACAAGGAATGTGACCATTATGTACTATATATGAAGGGGCCCAAGAGATGCAGGGTAGGGAAGGGAAAGAAAGGGGATGCAAAAGAATTAAGATACATACAGGTAAAAATTCCTTATGAAGAATGTGATCACTATGTATAACAAACATGTACTAATTTTTTTAAAGTATATCATGTACATGCATACACTCCTCATGATGGATGTAATCATGTATCAATAAAAATATAAAACAGCCAGGCGTAGTGGCTCATGCCTGTAATCCCAGCACTCGGGAGGCTGAGACAGGAGGATCGTTGTGAGTTCGAGACCAGCCTGGGCTACAAAGTGAGCTCAAGGCCAGCCTGAACGGCATAGTGAAACCCTGTCTCAAAAACAGGGCTGGGGATCTAGCTCAGCGGTCTAAGCACCTGCCCGGCAAGCGCAAGGTTATGAGTTCAATCCCTGGTGCCGCAAAAAAAAATAAATAAATAAAAAATAAAAATATAAAACACAAAAAGTCTCAAAAATAAATATACACAATGAAGCAATAATTGAATGGTATCCCTTAACAGTATACCTTTAAAAGTAATAATAGGTTATGCCTTAAAAAATAACAATTCTAGCCGGGCGTGGTGGCTCACGCCT
>RJWT010020595.1:0-17901 GCA_004365215.1 Cuniculus paca
TTTTTTTTTTTTTTTCTTTCCAGTGCTGGGATCAAGCCCAGGACCTCATGCATGCAAGTCAAATGCTTTACCACTGAGCTACATCCCCAGCCTTAAATTTCTTTTTATTTACTATTTTTTCCAGTTGAACTTTGGGCATTTTCTCAAACTGATGTTCTTTAAATTCACATGCTTGCTTTGTTTTCTTCCATTTTCAGATAAACCTGGCTAAATTCCCTCCACTAATGAGGTCATACAATTCTATAAAAATTGGGATAGTTAACCTTAAATTCTAAAGTTTAGGAATATTCTCCTAAATATAGATCACCACTGCAGCCCTTTCTGTAGCTAAAAATGTTGTGGTATCTTCTTGTTTTAGATGTTTTGCAAAAGAATCTGTTCTTTTTGTCAAGAACATGTATTTCCTTTATTATTCAGACTGTTACTTTGATCATCAACATTCTGTCCCTGCATTTCCACTTTGTTTACTTTATTATGAGGATAAGTAAACTAATCATTTTGTCTTTTTCTGTTCTGCAGGGCAGATTGCCCCTCCTAGTCATTTGATTCGAGTAGAAGGGAACAGCCATGCCCAATATGTAGAAGATCCCATCACAGGAAGACAAAGTGTGCTGGTACCTTATGAACCACCCCAGGTAAAAAGCAAAACAAACAAACAAACATAAGACAGATTGATGACAGACACATTGACTGAGTGGATAGAATCAAGAAAACATTACTGATGGTGACAGGGAGTGTTTCTACTGTTTATCTCTCTCTGTGTTAGTTCCTATCATCAAACAAGTAACTTTTTGATATTCTTTTTTTTCCTCTTCTCCACATGCCCTTCTTTTAAAGTGCTTAAATATTTACTGAATTAACATGGAAACATGAATTTTGTCAATGTTGCTCTAATAAACACAGATACTAATTGAACTGGAAATAGGGTCTCCATCCAGCTGACCACAGATTCAGTAGTAGATGTGCACTGGTACTGGATATAAGAATTCAGACACTGATTCGTAAATGGGAGTCTATGAGGAATCTCTTAGCTGACTTTTGCCTGAACAGATGGTAAATTTGTAAGTCTGTTGTGCATAGAAGAATACTGTGGTTGAAACTGTACAAGAGTAATGAGACCAAAGTTATGTGCTTTACTAACTTGCTCTGTGGATCTTTGACACATGACTCTCCTGTGGGCTTCAGTTGTCTTATCCATGAATGAGCACTTTAAAAGAATTCAGATGTGCTATGTACATGTACTGATTCCCCACAATAAATATAATCATAATTTTATGTAAACAAATACGAATAAAAATTAAAATAAAAAAATAACCTAGATGATTTACTTCTGAGGACATTTTTAGGTCCAGACTGTTATATATGGAAATGTATCTTCAAATTTATTATTTCTTTTGCCTCTGTAGGAAAAATATAGTTGGAGAGATGCTGCTATTTTTGGCAATTTCCCCCAGCTCTCTTATTAGTTATATTCATGACTATGCTGTAGCCTATATTCTGGGTGATTTGGATCAGCATGCACTAAACTGGGTCAAAGATCAAAGATTTGTTAAAGCCTATCTCCCCTATGTTGTTTCCAACATTTCAAACTTTAGCTTGAAGCTTCCCACAAGGCAAGGGCGAAAGGAATCTACAGTGGATGTCAGACATTGCCTTCCTAGAAGAAAGCATATGCCTTCATTTGTAGTGGAATTCTTTCAAAAGAGAGAAGAATGAAGAAGGAAGACTATCAGCTCAAACCATCATTAACATAGTTTTTTCCTTTTCTTCTGTGCTCAGGTCGGCACTGAATTCACGACAGTCTTGTACAATTTCATGTGCAACAGCAGTTGTGTTGGAGGGATGAACCGCCGTCCAATTTTAATCATTGTTACTCTGGAAACTAGAGAGTAAGTGACATTTGTCAGATTGTCATTCTACATTCAATCATGGGCAAAGGGCAATGTGAAATTGTGTCTTTTTTTTTTATCACCGCCTTTGGATGCATGGTGGAGAGCCGACCTCAATTTTGTCCTTTGTGCTTTAAATTCTTGCTGTGAATACTTAACATAAAAGAGTAAGCAAGTAAAGAAAGAAGAGGGTGGGTAAAGTTAGAAAGGGAAAAAAAGACCTAGGAAAGTGTACAAGCTGCTTCATACCTGAATTCTTGACATTTGACTGGAATTGTTTTTGATTAGACAGCCTTTGTTTTCATGTGGCCCTGAGGCATTTAACAGTTTCTTTGAGTAAGTCTGGGCTGCCTGCGGAGATTTTATCCTCAGACATCCACTGGCTTAACTCAAGTTCCCTTCAAAATATGTAGCTAAATACAGCTGTTCAGCTAATGGCTTGGAGGTTCTTTGCAGAACAAATGGAATGTTATTTACTAATATTGCTGATGGCACATAAGCGCTTTTGTGCTCTGCCAAGTTCTTTGCGGACCTTCCTCAGAGCAGCCACAGCTGCATGGGTGGTTATGGTGCTCCTGTGATGTCCAGCAAAGACTCCAGGGGCCCTTGACAGTCTTTGACTGCAGAGTTTTCTTTCTCTTTTCTCTTAATTCCTAGTGGGCAAGTCCTGGGCCGACGCTGCTTTGAGGCCAGGATCTGTGCTTGCCCAGGAAGAGACAGGAAGGCAGATGAAGACAGCATCAGAAAGCAGCAAGTTTCGGACAGTACAAAGAATGGTGATGGTACGAAGCGCCGTAAGTAGCTGTAGTGGCCAAGTGGGGCAGGGTTGAGTCTTCAGCAGATGGAGGTGTTGGAGGCAGTGTTGGAGAAGCTGCATGATGAGAACTGTCAGTTTTGAGGACCCCGTGGTAGTGGAAATAGGTATAACATTGATGGAGACAATAAAATGGACCCCAAATATATACTGTAGCTTTATGAGAGCAAATATTTATAACTAGCATTTCTTATTATGGGTATCCTCACAGTGGGACTTCTGCACTGGTTACAGCAACACTGTCTGGAAACCGGGTAGAAATGCAAACTCTTAGACCCCAAAATACAGCCTCACTGTATGAGAGACTTTGGGGTGAAGCTCAATAATCTGTGTTTTATAAACCCAGTCATCTGTGTTTCATAAACCCTACAAATGATTCTGATGCCACCTAAATCTTGAGAAACAAAATCTAGCCTGTTGATATCAACTTTTCATTCAGAAGTTAAGCATGAAGACTAAAATAGCATCTGCCCACCTTATGACTCAATGAGAATCAAACAATGAGAAGCAATGAGACGATGATATTCAGACATATTTCATGAGGCACAGTATATAAGGATGTAGAGCAGGTCTGATGCAGTCTTGACCTTGCATATATGACCCTCTTGGGGCCTCAGTAACCTCATCAGATGACTTCAAATTTGATTTTAACTAATGGAAGCTTTGAAAAATGAAATATTTCAAGCAACCTACAATGCAAAATAAATGAAAGTAGAGTTGGAAAACCACAGATGCACATGAGCTGCTAACTTGGGTGAAATTGGATTCCAGAAGGTGTCTTGGGCAATCCTAGGATCACAACCACCAATATTTTAAAGTATCATACTAAGATTTATTTTGTGAAAAAAGTTTAATGTTACCATTGATTGCTATCCAGCTTATATTTTATACTGTCTGCAGTTTATGTTTCTCTTATTGGTTCTTTCTGTCTCTCATCAGTCCTCAAAAAACTGATACACATATGACATATATGATACATATATCTCCTTTCTGGTATTACTTTTGTCTCTTCCCTGAGCACTCTACTTACCTCCAATTTAATGATTTCCTGTAAGAACAGATTATCTGAATTTTGGTAGATGAATTATCTTTAGACCCTGGACTCTGGCTGGGTGTAGTTTAGGAATTTATTGCTCATTAGTTCCCTTATATTACCAAAAAAGTTTCTACAACATGTATTTAACTCCATAGGAAATGAATGATCTGAAAAATAAAACAGGAATCCAATGTTACTACCTTTTCTTAAGAGCTCTTCTCAGACCTGCACAAGCAAGAGGCAGGGTGTCCTGCCTAATTACTTAATCTAAATGCTATTTCCCAGCTTCCTGAATTTTCTTCCTTTCTTTATTCCTCCCTACCTTTTCCTTACCTCATTGCTAAGAATGTATTTACTATAAAAGCAATTATCACCAAGTAAATGGATGTTTAAAATCAGATTCCTTACTCTTGTGGATGTTTCTGTTATTATGGCTGTCTGTTTAGTATGTATTATTAAATACAGTTAATATTTAATAACTAAATATGTTTTTAACATATATTACTGCTGCCAAAATGTTCCCACAGTGAAACTTGCATTTCTCTTCCACCAGCTTTTCGGCAGAATACACATGGCATCCAGATGACATCCATCAAGAAACGAAGATCCCCAGATGATGAGCTGTTATACTTGCCAGTGAGTCTTCTGTGGATATTGATGATGGCTTCATTCTGACCTTCTTTGATTAATCTTTTACTAAATATCACTTTCCAAGTTTTCTGTGTCAGTGGGAAAAGAACTATTCTAGTTAGTTGGAAATGCAACCAGAAAGTAACACAGCCGAGGTGACTTATAAACAACAGAAATTTATTTCTCACAGTTATGGAGGTTGGGGGGGTCTGAGGTCAACATGCCAGCCTGGTCATCTGATGAGGGCCTTCTTTCGAGTTGCAAACTGCTGTCCTCTCCTCCCTTCTTCAATTAGTAGAGAGAAGGCAGGAGTGCTCTCTAGGATTTCCTTTACAAGGGCAATAATGCTGTTCCTGAATGTTCTCTGAGTGTCCCAAATGACCTATGAAAATCTCCACCTCCTTATGCCATCATTTTGGGGGATAGGACTTCAATATATGAAGTTTGGGGGTTATAAATATTTAATTCATAATGGTGGGGGAAATGGAAATAAAGCAAAGAGAATGTGTGTGCGTGTGTGTGTGTATATATATATATATATATATATATATATAATTTTTTTAAACATCAGGCAATCTCCTTTCCTTCCATAGTTTTGCAGTATATTAATAGTGTGAGTTCTTCTGTTTTCTTTACCACTCAATTAAAGATACAACTTAACACAATTTTTTCGCATAAGTATTTAAAATTTTGTTTGCATTTCATTATTTATAAATAATAATTATCCCACATAGTACGACTGTATCGATTTAGTCCTAAAATTTTGTTAGAAAAAATTCACAAAGTTGTTAATACAGTAATTACAGAATGTTCACTGTCAATTTTTATTGCCATAAATGTGCACATCTTTATGAGGAATGGTATGGTAATTTGATACATTCTATACCATGGGTAATTATCACATCAGGGTAGTAACCACTTCCGTCTTCTCAAACCGGAGTTATTTCTCTATGTTTAGAAATTTCATTTTCTTTTAGGGAGTGATATGAAAGCCGTGTAAGGCAGAATCCTCAGTTGTATGTGACTAGCCGGGAGGCTTGACCCAGTTATTGTATAAAAATATCATTTGTTTCTATGTGGAACATCACCCCCCTCAAAGTCCCTAATAAGGTTACTTCACTAGATTATGGCTACAGTTCACTGAATTCTTACTCCTCTAGATCTTTGACAGCTAGAGTAGCAACAAAGTTTTGGTGGTCAGTATAGCCCTCGATGCCACCTAAACTGACATAAATGTAGGCAAGAAAGACCAAGAGAACTGACTGCATACTACTGCCCTGAATTCAGCAACTCAACAAGTTTGGGTGTGCCATACCTACTCAGGGCCTTGAGAAATAGACTCCCTTTTGACGAATCAGAAATCATTCCAGCTGAGGTTCTCAGGGCCTTCTATCTCAGGTTACAGGTAGAAATTGATTTATAACCTTTAAACGAAATATTACCCTAATATACTAAATATTGCAAAAGAGTTAGCTATTTTCTCAGCTAACAAGATGAATTGTCTGAAAAGCTATTTTAAAATAAAATTTCAGCTTATACTAATGCAAAAGTTACCCTGTAACCATTTACATCTTAAGATTAGTGAGAAATTAGCCACTGAAATGTTGAGGGAAAAAGCAACTCTATCAATTCATTATGTGTGTAGTGGGTGTTTGTTGAGTGGCAAATACAATGTATCCTGAGCAATTGCAGCTCTTTAGGACATAATTCTTGCCTTCAGCGAGCTTGTCTTTGACTGAGGATGTGCAGAGTTATAATATAATGCAATGAAAGCCTCAGTAGAATGGGGCATAGAGCTGTGTGGGCATATTAGAAAGAGGCAGATGCAAACTGAAGACTGAGTCAAGAGAGGCTTCTCAGAGAAGGAATTCCAGCACTAGAATTAACACGAGGGTGAGAGAGAAAAAAATCAGTCCATTCTCATATTCTGGCAAATGCTACCCCTTGTGCTCAGGGCAAAAGCTAATGTGTGAAGCAGATGATGAGCTTGGTGTTCAAAATTCAAGTGAATAATGACTCTCAGGGGTTTGCAATTCCCTGCATACTTTGCTGGCCTTCTTCTGGCCCTGCCTCTCTTCTTACTCTTCAAACTTTTAAGAGATTCTCTAAAATAGAAGATCATTTTATCCCTGCTACAAACTTGTGCTTTCAGGCCTAGTTGTAGTTGATCCTTATTTTGTCACTGGATAGGTTCCTAGGACGTTCCCAAAAAGATGATGGGCAACCTAAACCCACCCCCCCTGTAGAATTAAGTGCACAGGTGATTCAGATATTTTCCCCCTGGGCATATCTGTGAATGACCCCAAAGTGCCAGGAGCATTGATTTCCATGTTACGAGTAAATGTTAGCAAGCAGGCCCATTAGAATAAACAGAACCATGGATGACGAGGGTCACCTGCTCTTGTTACTGATAGTTTTGCTCTGTAGTTCTTCATTGGTTCCTGTCTTTCTGTCTACTCTTGTATAGGTGAGGGGTCGTGAGACTTACGAAATGCTGCTAAAGATCAAAGAGTCCCTGGAGCTCATGCAGTACCTTCCGCAGCACACGATCGAAACATACAGGCAGCAGCAGCAGCAGCAGCACCAGCACTTACTTCAAAAACAGTGAGTGTGTTGATGTGTCCCTTTAGGCACGAGCAGGGGTGATTTTCTTTTTTTTTGCATCAAAAAAGGGCTGACTGATGGACAGTGTAGAAGAGGACACTGTGTGACAGCCGATCACAATAGGTTCAGATACACTGGGTGCTTATTTTGCAGTTTAAACCATTTGTATATCTTATAACCTTCTTTTTGAGTTTATCAACACTCTAAAATGGAATCAGAGATCATACTAACACAGTTACTAACACACAATTCTAGTAACAATGTGTGTCTTTAAAACCACAAGTCTTCTCTCAACCAAATGGATTGGCTGGTACCTCTTCAGGAATGCACACAATCCAATTTTGGGAATAGTGCTGTAGACTGAGGGTGACAAAAAAGTTTTGCTACACAGTGACTTGTTCAAGTACTTACTTGTTCAAGTACTTTGTTGAGAAGGATTCCAAGACCTAATGCATGTTCATTAGGAAAACAAGCGCAGATGAACACAGAAATATTATATTGCCATATTTTAGTAGCCTTGCTCTAGAGTTTCTTCTGGCAATACATTTTTTTACATAAACAGGCAATATTTTGCAGCCATATTAGCATATACTTGCAACCTATTTATAAATTAAATTTTACCTTGAATCTTTGATGATGTTAATTGTTTTGTGACTGACAAGGATAGAATGACTATTATGAAAGGATGGTAGATTGGTCAATCAACACTCTGTCTATATTTATCTTTTGCTAGTTAAGAATAATCACTTGTTAGTTTAGTTAAGATATTGTATGTGTATTGGAAGCATTGCCAATCTCCACATAAATGTAAAATACATCTATTTTAGGTCCATTTGGGAAATTCAGGCATTCAGCTTTTCAGGGAAAAAAAAAAGAGAGAGAGAAATGAGACTGAAAGTGTCTTGCCTGAGGTGAAGATGATCTTTTATAATAGAAATGCAAACAATAAATAATGGTTCTTTTCTCATATGGAATTCTCCACTGTAGGGAGATAGTTATAGAAAGTGTGTTAAACAGACCCCTGAGTCGTGTTTAAATCAACGTAAGTGTGGGTTGAAGAGGCTCTCTCTGAACACACCTTTTGACCTTTGGCACAGGGTAAACAGCCAAGCAATATGAAACAAGCACGCTCTGTCTTCAAAGGACTTGAAGCAATTTGAGCATTTAAGACCCTTTTTGGCTGGAAGGGCTCTCATTATTTACTTTTAGCGTGCGAGCTTGGCAACTCATATTTGTACGATTTTGTACAGCAGACTGATCAGAAAGTTTAATTAGGGGCTTCCTTAGGGAGGCAGAGTGTTGTAAAAGAGAATTAGAACTCTGGGTTACAGACAGAACTCCTATTACCAATCATCTGGATTCTTTTAGATATCAGATGGAAATACACATTAATATATTCCAGTACAAAATTGATTTAGTTCTTATAAAAATCACATAACAAGGATCAAAGAAACACAGACCTGAACCATCATTACAGACTCAGAAGGCATAAGTGCCTTCTCTAAGTGTGCATGTCATGGAATTATGAAACACTCCCAAACTGCTTTCAGTTCACTCTGGAAAAGTTTAAACCAGTCAAAATGACTCCAGGAGAATTGTCCAGTTACATATCACGCTGAACAAGTTGTTCTGTGATAACCTTTTTCTTTTCTTTTTTTTTTTTTCTTGCAATTAACAGGAAGGAGTCTCATCATCTAGCACAGGGACCTGTAAACATTTTTTTTTCTATAAAACACTGGTCATAAATATTTTAGGCTTTTTGGTTCAAGTGGTCTCTTGCCTTTGCTCAGTTCTGTAATCCAAGCAGAAAATCAGTCACAAGTATAACATTAATGAATAAGACAACTGTTGCAATAAAACTTTATTCATGGACTTGGAAATTGAATTTTGCATTTTTCTCATGCCATGAATTACTCTCTTTTTGATATCCCTATAAAGTAATTTTCTATTTTTACCACGTGGGCCAGATTTGACTCTGTCCCTAGAGTTTGCCATTCTATCTTATAGATAAATAAGTGGCCATGCTTTCATTTTTTTCTTGAGGTGCAGTTTTTGTTTGATAGGCATATGTGGAAGTGAACTTGGAAATTTGGATATGGTAAAGTGAAGAGGTAGTAAAACATTTTAGAAAACCCCAAAGTGACTTTTTAAAGTAACATTTCAGTACCTAGCAAAGACAACTGCAGTCTTTAATAGAGATCTCTTTTGTCTTAGAAAGTGAGGCATAGCTATTCAGATATAAAAAAAAGTTAACAAAACCATTTAGCAGATAAGGCTACAATAGCTGATTTGTTCCACATTTAAAAAAAATGTTCATTGAGGATTTGCTAGATAAAAGCGTTAAGGATAGAGATGAGAAAGATGAGTCTCCTGTCTCCCTGTAGTTTGTAATTTAGTGGTGAATTCCTAATCAAAATAGCTTTTAAAATTTAAAAAAAAAACTCTGAAATTTATTTTCAGTATTGCATAAGCTAAAGAGACCGTTTAAAATAGCATCTGTAGATTACATGAAAGAAGTACAGTGGTGGAAAACCTGTGGCATGTATTTTTTGTTTTTCTTTTAAGACAAAAGTTGTTAATGTGTGAGTAGTCTTTTCTAAACAAAAACCTCGGTATTCAGGTTTAATTGTAGAGCTGTCGCTTTGTGATAAATAAATGGACTTTGAGATGTAGTGGGGGCACATATTTCTAAAATGTTCACCATCACTACTTGTCTGATTTCTTTGTTTGAGACACTTTAAAATCCAAGAGGACTGACATGAGTCAGGGGCACATTCTTTTGCTTGTTTGTTTGGTTGGTTTGATTTGGGTCGAGTTTTGTTTTTTTGATTTTTTGATTTTTTTGAAACAGGGTCTCACTATGTAGTTCAGGCTGATCTTATCACTAGGTAGCCTGGACCTTGAACCCCTGGCAATCTTTCTGCCTCAGCTTCCCCAGTGCTGGGATTATAGTCACATGCCATCATCCTTGCCTAGTTCGGGGCATATTCTACTCGTGTTAGTTTATGTGCCATATGTGAAAATGTAGAGCCTTCTGTCCTTATGATGAGTTTATTTTCTGATTGGTTTGCATTGCTCTAAAGAGAATTTTATTATTCATATCTAAAAAAACCAATCTATTTCATCTGAGAAGAAAATATGTCTTAAAATTATGTTAATAAAAAAAGTCCTAAAGTTTGTAGGTACTCTTATGCATTTTTTGCATGTTTAGCTACAGATAGGAATTAGTTCCTTCATAGTTTCTTGACATATTCATTTTAAGGTATCATATGCACGTTTTTGATTTGTTATCTCACAGCTGTGATAATTGATGCATGGAGATTTAACAGACTGCAAAATTAAATCTTTGCAAAATTTAGACATTTGGTCTAATTATGCCTTTGTAACGTTATATATACTTGAGTTTCCAATGATTGAGATGCATCTATATAAATTCTCCAGTTGCCTATTCTTCAGCTAAGTTTTTTTTTTCAGCTCTTATTTTCATGCAAATCTCTAAGAAAGCACATGAATGATTAGACAAAGAAAAATGGAAATCTAATTTCCTGGCAATCATTTGAAAAGAATAAATCAGCTCAGAAAACGCCTATAATAGCCTGTGATTTCCTTTCCAAAACATAGTACCAATTTAATGCTGGTAAGGAATCAATTTTGTAGTTTTCTTTATAGTACAGAGAAAATTGGTGAGAAGGGAATATACTTTATAGAATGTGACCACAAAATATTTTCAGTTTAATTGCTTCTATCAGTTTCCTACTGTGTGTTTTCTCTCTGCTTGCTTTTCATTTGTGCATGGTTTTCTTTTTTAAAAAATTCCTTCACAATTACCTTCATGATCATAGGCTGTGTTCAGAATGGATTTTATATTGAGTTGCTGTGAGTCAAATTGTTATAGATACAAGTACTCTTTATACTCCTCAGGAAGAAATTTGATTTTAGCAAACTTATCTACATTAGTATAAATAGAGGCGGTTATATTCATGGAAGCCAGAATCCCATGGAGGACAAAATGTACCCAAAATTTACCCTAGACTCTTTGCCTTTATATTTCCAAAGCACATTAATGCTTAACACAGCTGTGTAGAAATTACTTGACAGAAGACGAAGTAGTCTTTTGACTTTTGCATTCAGATTCACGCTATTTCTTTTTCTTTTCTTTTCGTGCAGCTTAGCCTCTTAGTAGCTTCTATTCTCTACTCTGGCCAACATGACTTCGCTACTCTCTTGCTTAATCTGACTCTTGCTTTCCTTCGGAAAACTTTTTTGAGTTTCTAAGGTCTGAACTTCATTTACATTTTTACTATGTGTGGCATCCTGAGGCACTCTCCTAGCTACCTTTTCTTTCATGATTGTAGCTTATAAATAGTACAAGTAAGTACACTAGTACAAATAGCACACAAATAGTATAAATAAGAAAATATTGCAACAGAGCCAGATTTTCAAGACTGTAGGTCCAGCTCCTCATCCCATACTCAGGGAAACTGAGGCCTAATGAACTATACCTTAGCTAATTCAAAATAAGACTTAGACTAGAGTCAAATTTCCGACACAGAACTATTTGCAATGATTCGATCTGCTTTACTAGTTAAGTTGTAATACTAAAACTAAAGCAAGCATCCATCCCCACGTTTTGGTCCTTCTTAATTCTTGCTGTTTCAATTTAAAGCCTTAAATTCATGGGGCTATGGCTGTCTTTTAGAATGGTAATATTTTTTCCCTCAGCTCAATGTATCTAAGAGAAGCAAGAAACATTTTCAAGATGATTAATAGAAGAGACAGCATAGAACAAAACTATTCAAACAAATAGATAATATTAATATTGTATTTCTGAGTAGATATCCTCTATATTTATGAAACAGTTATTTGAAATCACCCACTTTTCAGGTTTAAAAAAAAATAAATTGGTAATTTCATGTGGCTCAGCCTGAGAGTCCTCATGAAAATGTGCCAGTTTTTGTAGTTTACAGTGTTACATTTTAACTTCTCAACAATATTCAGACATTTTCAGGGGTGAAGTTTATTAGCTCTAAATTGATATTAAAAATCTTGTAGATTAATTAAACTTAGATCAAAACATTTCTATAAATTTGTGCATCTCATTGCAGGAATAGTCTCTTTTCTAGCTCTTAAAGAGTGGATGCCTGTGATCTGTCTACTTTTACGATGCCTGCAGAGCTACTAAGATTTCTGCATGTGATCTCATGCTAATCTTTGCTACAGGAAAGGTGCAAACTTCAATATCCAAAAAAAGGAATCAGAGCTCTAGTTTTTTAGCTGGCTTTAAGTTGTTTCTTTACTAATTTGTATTCTGGCAAATTTTTTTAAGATGGCAGCCATTTTTGCTGGTTTACAGAATCAAGGAGAACTGGCTTTGCACCTTTGAAAAGAGTACTCAAAACACCAATCTGGGAAACAGTTCTGAGCCATTTCATGGGGTTGCATAACATTTAGCAAAATAAAAGGGCTTGTTCTTGGCATCTTTGGACATAATTGATTTCTTAATTATGCAAAAATTGCTTTCATGAGTTTGATATATGCCTTTCTAGGCCAAGTTTGTGACTGAAAAGATTAAGGTATTTATCCGTCTCAATCTGGGCACATATAAAATGCTCATTAATAGGACTTTGCAAATGCATGATGACACAGCCCCCATACTGATAAGATCATATTTCCTCATACTTCATAGTTCAGCTATACAAGAACAGTAATGAGGTATAATAATTGGGCAGATGACATTCTTCAAAAGATGAAAGTTGGAGTCTCCTTTTCAATTAATTGAGTCCAGTAAAATTTATGCCAAGTCCTGTACTAAGCATCTTGACCAACCCTGGCTTCATAAGCCACAAATGAATTACCTTGTGGAACTTTTTATCTGTCTGAACCCCAACTTGTTCTCAGCAGGGATCTGGGAAAATGCTTTAAAAAAAAAAGCTCCACAGCTGATTCTGATACATACTCTGGTTAAGGACTTGGATTATACCTCATTTCTTCTTCATAAAACTATGGAGAAGAAGAAATCTCTGAGTCATTTCAAGGAACAGAAAGAGCTTCTCGTGCTTTCTGTTTTGTCTATGCTATGATCATGAAGGTAGAAGGAGTGTGTTTCTGTATTCATTTGTTTTGGATACATGCAGTCTTAAGACTTCATCTTTTCTTTTCTCTGGTTCCTCTCTGCAGTCTCCTTTCAGCCTGCTTCAGGAATGAGCTTGTGGAGCCCCGGAGAGAAGCTCCGAAACAATCTGACGTCTTCTTTAGACATTCCAACCCCCCAAACCGATCGGTGTACCCATAGAACCTGTCTCTGTATTTTACATGTGTGTGCTTGTTGTGTTTCCATGTGTGTATGTGTGTGTGGGTGGGTGTGTGTGTGTGTATCCAGCCCTTAAAAATAGGACTTGAAGACATTTTGACCCAGAGACCCAACTTCGCAAAGGCACACAGCCACTAGTGAGAATCTTTTGAAGGGACTCAAAACGTTACAAGAAAGGACGATTTCTGCAGACCGTGTACCCTTAGCTCCAGTGTGGGCAGGGCGTGGGAGAGGAACCACTCTGTATGTCTGCGTGCTTCTTTGTCGTTCCTGGGAGGGAGGGCGTCCCATGGAGAATGGGACATTAAGATGTGTATCAGAACCCTTTTCTGTCACCTTCCTTTGTGTTTCTAAAACTCATAAAGAAGCTTTTGAGCAGGTCTCAAACTTACCATGTCTTTAAAAAAAAAAAAACAGTAAAAAGTTGCTATGGTCCGTGCATAAGTAAATTGTAGGTGACTGACAGACTCAGGTCCTTTAAATGCTGGTCATGCAATAAGATTGCAAATAGCAAAAAACTGAGGTGTCAAAGGTACTGCTGAGCAGAGAGTGGTAATACCCCTAAGCAGCCAATGCTGGGGTGGGATGTTCTTTTCTTGTCTTTGAGAACTTGCACCTTAATAACCTGTCTTTGCTCGTCATATGTAAGTAGGAAGTTTATTAATGTTGCATCGGATCCTATCTCTGCCACCCTAAACCAGCATCTGATATGATAGTTTTTGCATATGAAACCCTGGAGACCCACCCCTAAAACTGTTATTTAGACAGGGAGACAGGTGAACTAGCTTTTTGATTTTAATTGGAAGATAAAACCACCCTTGTCATATTGCTCCAGGTACTTGTTTGGCATTATTCAGTGTCCTAGGTGGAGTTCAAACTCTTCTCACCAAATCCATGATTAATTTGTTTAATTAGAGCTCCTGGCCCTCAATCCTTCTTACCATAAAACCAGCCAAACTATCAATACTGTTTCGAAGCGTTTATCCAGGAGACTTAACTTTTTAAGTACTGAGTAAACAGACACGTTAAAATCAATTCCCCTGGGGTAGAAATTATGGGTAGAGAAAGTGGATGACTTTCTTTCTTCCTGGCTAAAAAAAAAAGAAAAAGAAAAAAAAGAGAGAGAGAGAGAGAATTTGGATTTTTCTATCTTAAAAACACATTTTAAAGTAATAATATAAAGTTCAATCCCACCCCCATCTTTCCACACCATGTAATCAGCTCTTTGTTCTGTGTCACCGAGGCAATGATTTCTTGTTACTGAGGCTGTTGCTTTATGGATGTGTGATTTTAATTTTCAATAAACTTTTGCATCTTGGTTTATCTTGCAGTTTTTGTTTCTGCTTCCCTTGCTTTTTTCCCCTGTAAATATGAAAATATTTTAATATAAGTGTTTGAAATATCACATGTAGGTCTAAAGAAGAGTTCCTTTGGTCCTGTTTTTATTTCTTCTCTCATTATTTGGTGTTTATTTAAGATGCTCTATATCAACATCATCAATCTGAAATGTTAATTCAAATGCCTCAAGTAACTTAAGATTATTTTAGCCCTGTGAGTAATTTCTTCCTGGGTCACTAAGACTATGGTAGTGTTTATTAACATCACCCAATAAGCATAGGTTATATCTTAAAGTGCCAACATCATTACAATTAATTGAAATTAAACTCATATTTAGTAAAAAACTTGACTTCTGTGACATAGGCACTAGAAAAATTTGGTCAGAAATTTGTAATAGAGCCTTTTTTTTTTAACAATTTGTTTTGAGCTCTTAAAACTCTAAAAGAAGTTGTTCTAAATGAAACTAATCTGGTAGTGTAGATAGGTATGTGAGGAAAAAAATAAACATTTTAAAAATATTGTGAATGTTGACAAAGAGTGCATTAGTAAAATCAGATGGTCTTGTCATTTTTGCAGTGTTTTTAATTGGTCAATGATATTGATTCACAAATTATTTAAAGGGTTAGTGATTAGGTTACACTTTTTAATATTTGCTTTCTTTCAGACATTTTTCTTTCACCTTACTTACTTTTGCATGCAAATGCTGAGACTTATTTGAAAATTACAATTGATCAACTAGGGAATCCATGATGTTCTTGTTTTTTATATATGAAGTCAATATCTAATGAGTTTATATTTATTTTCAATTTTTATATTTTATTAGTCCATGGTTTCATTACATTATGATTATGTTTTTCGTGGGGAATTGGTGCATGTACATATAGCACATATCATTTTTTTTCCCATTTGTTTTTGGAAGTAAGATTACTCAGCTAGAAAGAAAAGTCACAGGTAGGAGTGCCTGGGGAGGAATTTAGGAAAGGTACAATTCCTGTTCTGATGCTTCATTCCTCACCAGTCTCTAATCACTACCACCATTTTTTGTTTTAACATTTTTCATACCAGGGGTGTTTGGCTACATTTTTAGTGTCCTTTTCCCTTCTCACATTCTATACTACAAAAATTGTTTGGTGGGATATACTTAGGCTGAAGTATAAGTAAGTTCTACTAAAGAGTTGATTTTCAATTGACAAAGAAAGATTCGAAGGTCTCTTTAAAACAATAGAGGAGAAAACTTGTATCACCAATTTTGATGCTTGTCACATAAATATTCACTAGCGTTGGAATCAGGAAAACTCATTTCCTGTTTTGTATCATCTAAAACTACTTTCAGTTCTGAAATTCTGTGTTTTAGTTTTAGCATGTTTTACTTTGTTAGAGTGAAGAACTAGGAGTTGGTTCCACTATTCTCAAAACTAGATAGAGATACTCAAGACATTCCTTTCTATATTTTGTTACATTGAGTTTCTAGAAAAACCTAGCTGAACTCCAGAATCAACAACCTCAGACACAAACTATTTGCCCTGAGAAGAACTATATTTTCACAATTTTGATATTTTGACTTTAGGTTGGGGTAGGGTTGGGGAGGAGAATGAGATAAGAAAACCAATACTTGCATGGGGTGGTGATAATGTTCTCCTATGTTTCCAGCATGGAGAGGTTGCACTAGGAGGACCACTGCGAGTTCGAGGTCAGCCTGGGCTACATTGTGAGACTTTGTCTTAACACAACAAAAACAAACCTACAAATCCTGCATCCTTGAATATTATTTCCTTCTTTTTAGTTTCTTCAGAAATTTGGAAGACTGTTTATTCCAGTATAGTGACATTATGTTTGTAATGGGAAAAACACAATTGCTCATCAAGGTCATGAATTCATGAATGGGCCATGAGTTTAGTAGGAAGAGGTGATCAACATAACCCTCACATTTCAGAAACTGTGAACTTATGAAAAAACATGCTGTCCTCACTGCACTCTTTGCAGCTTTAAAAGTCACTTCTGGAATGCGTTCAGAATCCCTGAACTTTCCCGATTGTTACACTAATCATTTGTTCACCTTGATTTCTGCATTTGCTAATATAAGACTCCACATCTCTGGCTGTTTCTTCCTATCAATACCTAAATTGGTATCTCCATCCCCTTGAACAAATACTAGAATGTTAGCCATTTCAGAGGGGAAGAGTAAAAAGACTCAGTGTTCCTTGAGTACCTATGAATCACTGCACAATATATAGGACTGTTAAGTGTGCTCATCTAGTCCTTGTAGCAACTGGTCCGAAGTGAGCGTAATGTCTGATTTAAAGATTAAGAAAGTGGGGTGCAAGGCGAACTTGATAACATCCAAAGTCACTTAATTAGTTTGTGTCAGATCCAGAAGATGACCTCAATATCCCATTGACTCAAAAATCTGTGATTCTCTCTGATCACCTGTGATGTCAGACTCACCTTCCTCAAATTAGCTGCATTCTGATGTGATAGATAAACTAATAAAATAGTCACAATAACAAACAAAAATAGATGATCTAATACAACTATCAATAATAATGATCTCAAGAAAAAGGAAGTTGTAATAGGCTATAGTATGCACTTCATGCAACTAAGGATTCCGGAAAAAATGCAAAGCTTGTAAATGTATTATTTTCTTCGCGATGGTCATTAAAGGTTCCAGCCAATTCCATAAGAGCTTGCTGTATTCAATTGGTTTGGGAAAATGAGGAAGGCAGGTGAAGACCTCTTTAGATTAGAGAAGACAACCTGTCTCGGGAGATGAACTACTTTGTAGTGGACAAAGACAGTTAAGAAACAGCAGCCACCGAAGCATCTCTTCACTGCCCTACTGTGTACTCTCCTGCTCGGAGGAACTTCTAGATGCTCCTCCTTGGATCTAAATGTACTGTCTTTTTATACCAGGTTCCCACACAAGATTGAAGTAGGAAGTGCTGGGTAGATCCTGGAGTGGCTCCCTTTACTATAGTTCTTGCTTCCTGACTATCTTGGTCATCCATATTTTGCTAACCACATCACCTGTTTCCTGATTCTTAAACCTGTTGCCCACGAGGGTCTTATTCTTAAGTGTGACAGAAGGGAAGAAAAGAATTCCTGCAGTAGGTGCCTGGAGACAGAGTTTTTTGTTTGTTTGGTTGGTTTTTTCTTTTTGTTTTTGTTTTTTCTTCGAGCCTCATATATCGTCATCTCTATAATAGTAATAATAATTTCTGCCTTTCCATTTCCTACCATACCATGACATCGTCCACAAGAATATTGTCATAAGGGCTGGGGA
>RJWT010020596.1:0-17907 GCA_004365215.1 Cuniculus paca
AATAATCCACCAATTCCCTTGGACTTTGAGAGTAAATCTAGAGAAGTAATTTAATCGTAAAAATTTCTACCCATACCTGTGTTCTCTTAGGAAAATCATTCATTATTCCCATTTCATGAGGATATTTAAGACTTCAAGGTTAATGTGAGTTGTTACAAAAATGATTTCAGTTAGTTGGCATAAATATATAATGGCTTTGACCTTTAACTTCCTGTGTAGGCTTTAAAGAACATATCTGCTCTACAATCTATCACTAAACACATTGACCTATTTCACTCCCTGAAATTTTGCAATGGTAGTAAATTTACCATGATGATTCCCAACTTTGGTTGATATGAATTAAGAGTTCAAAGGATAAGGAGTAGAAATTGGTATGAAGCTGGCATGGAAAGAACAGGCAAGTCCTGATGTCTCTGCAAAAACAAACAGTCCCTGGCACCTCAATAATGCCACAGTGTATTAGCCACCATCTAGGACATTGATGAATTTTCCTAAAGACAAATACCTCTCTCATGGTAAGGGATCTCCTCTTCAAAGCCTCCTCACTATCCACCCCAAAAACCAAAGGCCTAACTCCAGGTTAAAAATAACCTGGAATAATTCTCCTTTATTAGTGACATTCTTTCTTTGCATCCATGTCTAGACTCTGCTCTTAGTTAGTTCCTGTCCTGACCTCATCACATATCACCCTCCACAATCCCAGCCTCACAGCAGAACCCATGCTCAGTGCAAGTCTACTGCTCTCTCCACTTGCATATAGCTGGTCTTCTGTCCTTGTATAATGGGAATTTAGATAAATAATCAGCAAATATTTAAAATGTTCTCTGTCACAGGTCGGGTAGAAAGTGAACATTGTGAATATTGGAATATATATATAGGGATATATATTAGGACATATATGTGAATATTGGGATATATATAAATATATATAAAAATATATATATAAATTTAAACAAATGTGTTTTAAGATTATGAACAAAGAGCAGCATAAAAGTGAATATTTTAATGATGTATAACTACAAGTATTTGCTTCATTATGAAAATGCAATGATGATCAAAGTGATGAAAAGAATGAAATTATTCAATAAACGTAGTTTCTGGAAATGGCAGAGTAGTCTGGCATCCCCTATCACTTGACGTTGATGAAGTGAATATTGTGCCTTGTTTTGAAAGGTACAAAAGATGCTTGTTATGTTTGTCCTTCTTAACTCAAAACTGAAGATGAAGACTTGGAAGCAGGATGTTTGATTTGAGAAAACACCAGGTTTCAAGAGTAAAATAGAGGGAAAGTGAGGCAGGAAAAAAGAAAAATTGATGAAAGAGTATATTGATTATTGAGGTTATTTCTGTGATCAATGGAACCTTAATAATGCCAGGACCTCTAGAGAAACATACAGAATACCTCTTGAAATTTTCTTTTTCAGGTAGAGGATATAGAGGCATTTACCCAATAAGTTGTGTCCTCTTACATCCCTTCCCTCTCATCATTGGTCAAAAGATGCCCTAGGGAAATTAACTCCACTTTCAAAATCCTGCAGAGGTCAGCTGCATCAAGCAAAACCAGAGCAGAAAATGAAGATGTGTGGCCATGGTACTAGAAATGCAAGATTATTAACAGGAAGAAAGGTACAATAAGCATGAAGATGTCTACTTAAGTCATACCTGAGATTAGAGGTGAGACCAAGAGTAACTGTTTGAGAAGGAGATCTGTCTTCACACCTGTCTTTGTGAAAACTTTCCTATGAGTAAATAGGTACTTTGAAAATCCAATAATCAAAGACTTTTCTTATATGAACCTAAAGAATAAATTTAAGTATGCTCCTACCCTTATGAAAATATATTGTTTAAACCAATATAATTCAAACTAGATATTCAGAGAAGAAACTATCTTAATAATTTTTGTGTTTTAAACACTCAACTCAGGAATGGAAAACCAAAATACATTATATAAAATTAGTTAAACACATGATAACATATTTTAAAGTGATTAAGTGTAAGTATAAGTCAGACATACTTTCAAATCTACAATATGAGCTATGAAGATAACATTTAGCATTGCCAAAGTACTAGGGATTTATTTAAATTTTACCTAACGAGTCAAGGTCCACAAATTAAGATGGATTGAAGAGCTGTGTGTCTTTAAATACTAACAAAAGAAAAAAATGAAATATGTGATTAATTACGTCTCTTATGGGTAAAGAAGGGGAAGTATTAGTTTGATTTATACACCTTTCTCAATTATTGCTTGTACTGTAATTTTAAAGATTTTGAAGAAATATCAGTATTTTCTTCAATTCTCATAATCATTAAGGTTATACAGTCTATTTTTATGCTTTTTAAAAATCATTCTTTTTAGGATAAATAATGACATTGAGAAGGAAATAAAATGGAGATAGTTAAACTAATTATTTAGGAGATTCGTATTGGCATAAGACACAAAGTTTAAAAAAAAACTTAGTGAAAAATTGAAACTCTTATCGGAAATAAAGACTACATTCTTGTTGTAAGGATGTTCTAACTTAGAATAATTCTGGTTGATATAAAATCAAATTCCATGAACTGTACCAAATTTTCTCAAGGGAGATGAAAGAGGATTGCCTGCATTTCCAGAGTGGAGTCTTTGATAAGACATGCCGAAAAAAGTGCCATCTGCTCTTCCATTGTCTACATATATAAAAGGACTTTAGCTAAAACTCATCTGAAGCAGAATGGCTGAGCAGGCTCATTGCTGCAGAGTGTGAAAAATTAAGCAAAACAAAAACAAGAGTTGTTTCTTTGCATTTTGCTTCAGGGTTGTATTCTACCTCTAATAAGTAAGGTTACCTGCAAACAATATAGTCACAGTCAGATAACATGGAGAATTAGGAGAAATCTATCATTTGATAGGACTATTTCTTGTTCTTTCGGTTTATCTGAGAATGTATTCTGACTATAATTCTGTGAAAAAAAATCTGTAACCGAACACATTGATGTCTATTTCTAAGGGGAAACGGAGTCTAGGTGAACTAAGAGTTAAATGGAGCATGAAGTAAAGAAGCACTTGCGTGTGGATGAAGCTAAGTCATGCATGGCAACAAGTATTTCAAGATATTGTTGCCTGGATTATATCAGTGAAGGGAGTGACTAAAGTACTGTGTTCTTCCTTCTTGCAGATTTCACACTGGTCATCTGGAAGATGTATTTGATACGTGAAATATCAAATTCGATATTCTCAACTGAAAGGACAAAATTGCCAGAAAAAATTGGAAAAATTTATTATGAATGGGTGCTATATTGCTAAACCTAATGATAACATAGGGTTAAAGTGCTTTTCTGAGAGACTAAATACAAAAGGAAGATAATAAAAATCTCATTGGAGTCTTCTTAATACTTCTTTTTTAGAGTCAGAGAAGATAAAATGCACATATTAAAAAAGTAGGAAATTATTTAAATTAAAATATCTACAATCTATGTTCATGCTCTCTCAATCCACAACATTATTAAGACTTTTGTTTAAGACCAATCATGCTATATACTCTGTAGTAGACATCAGCAAGGTGTTTCAATGTGCAAAGGTTTTGTTTTCTCATTTGCTTAACATTACTTGTCCTGATTTAGTTACTGGAGATTTGCAGAGGTCTGCAGAGTCTACATGGGAAAATAGCTTGTGTACTAACAGAAATAACTTTAAAATTTGAGTCTCTTATTGTCTTTCTCTGTCTGTCTCTCAGTCTCTGTCTCTCTCTCTCTTCCTATTGTATTCTAGACTCTTATATAACGTTTATTGACAGACAATTAAGTCATCTGTGTCTCAATATAAAATCAAGATATTTACCTTATTTGTCCAAGTCGAATCTTTTGATTTATACTTGTGTATATATTTTTCCATCAAAAGTTAACCACATGTATTCTTAAAAACTGAGATTAGAGTGTTTTTGTAATACTTTTTTGGTAACTGATGCCAAAGATTGAGTTATGCCTTGCCGCAAACACAGGAATCATCCATTTATGATTTTTCAAAATAAACTTTCATCCTAGCAGTTTTGTCAAACACTTTTACCTACATGAGTTATACATGGAAGGTACACCCTATCTCTGAAACTAAATTGCAAAACAAATATTCAGTGTGAGCAAGACCTGAGATAAGGACGGCTAGAAATGATTTTATCTGTCATATAGAATGTAAAATTTCAGTGGTATTTTCCTACCATTTCATGGCCAGTGTTTATACACATAAATCTCAAAATACTCTTGTTTTCATTTCATCCATAGCAGTTTTTCTAGGAGCGCTACTGCCTTCCAAAAATAAGTAATGTTTATGATTACATTGATTTGCATTATATTACATAACCTACTGAGAAGACAAATACATTTTGTCCCTAGACAGCTATTTTAGGTCTAATATTATCACTAGTATAAGGCTCTATACAACACCTAGAGTGATGGTCTAGGAATTGAATTTAAACCACCAAACCACTCCAGACACCAGCTTTGGACTACTATCTCACTCTCCTCAACTCTCAGTCACCTGTTCTGGAATGAGGCTCATCCTGCACCCAGAAGTGCAACATGGCACCCAGTTCCAGCCTGTTAGAGCGTTGTAAACCTCCTGACTGTAATGACTGGCACAGACCTACACATGTGAGCCAACAGTGGTCAATGAAATTCACTAAAACTTTTCTTTGAATTTGATGAAAATGATCCTTAAAGTTTCTTGAAAACATTTAGGTTAGTAGTACTAGAAAAACTTTTGACACACTAAGGCAAACCAAGGGAGAGAAACCAGGTTCTGATGACATTTTTCACATATTTTATCATGAAAATTTATATATGTAAATTTATATATTTATATGTATGGCAAAGGAACTATTTTTGTGGTGATCATCTGATTTCCTGATACTTAGAGTCTAACGTTAACATTATATTGTAGTCACTTTTTCATATACCTATCACAACTTATCCATTTACCCATTCAAAATTTTGATGCATATGAAAGTCCATCACTAGTAACTTTGATAAAATTTTCCAAGCTTCTATATCTATGATGCAAGTCAGAACTCATGTTGAAATTTCATTTATATTAATCAATAAATATCCCCTTTTGTTGAAGGTAGTTAGATGCAACTAAATAGCAAATTTTTAAAATGGCATACTGAGTTTTTAAAAAATGATATGGTGAGCTTTTAAATAACTGTTGTACATTATTCTTTGTTATTAAATTGATTTTCTCCTATCTTCACTCATTCACAGAAAGGGTGAACAAAGTATATCAGGCAAAAATTATCCCCACATTCTAAGCTTCACTGCTGTCATGCTTCCAACACATTCCTGTAAAGCACTACCCAAAAACATAAATTTATTTTCAAGTACCTCTTCACTTGGTTGAATTTGTTTTCATGAGCCAATACTTTGTCAAAATGTAATGAAAAGTATTATTGTAAATGTTTCCAGTGAGTATTACTGTAGGACATTTTCCAAATCACTGAAAGTGTATTTTGGAAATGCAGCAGTCAGTTACCAGCATCTGCTAATGAGGGTGGAGTTTACACTGTGAAATTTTCAAAGCCTACAAATCATAATGGGATCATGAAATGATTGTAAAATACCAAATTTTACTTTAAGTAGTTTTTTAACAATAAAATCATTGTGTGGGGATAGTCCCAGTAAGGAAATCATTGTGATATCATCAGCACCATTGAGCTCCTATAAATATATTTTAATGTTGTAGGCCAATATTTTAATATTTGCAATACTGAGGTGTTTCTTAATAAATAGGTTGAATTTTCACCACTGATGTTCTTTAGGCATGTGATAAATCTGCATCATAATTAGTATAGCACCCTTAATGAAGGGATGGAAATGTTATTTCTGAGAGTGCAGATGTTGCACAAGCTAATAACCTCAAATCTGAGTAAATGCATGGAATCTTCAAATCTTCATTAGAATTACTGAATATAAATGGCTGGCAGTCAGAGGTCATCCCTGCAGTCTTTCCTATTTCTTTATCTCTAACTGAATTTAAGCAAATGACAAGTTAATGGCTCTTGTTTTGCACACTCATAATTTTATTCATTTAAATAAGTGTCAGCATCATCTGGAATCTTTTGTCCATAAGCTATTTCTTTCACTGTAGCATAAAGGTTGTGCTATACAATGTGGATATAATTTGTACAGTTTTATAACCTACTATAATTTATTGAATACTAACTCTACATGGATGACAGTCTATGCTGTGTCCTATACTGAGTTTTTCACTATAGTCTTCTATGGAAATTAGTAACCCTATTTCATAGATAAAGAAACAGACAAGAGTTTAAATAACTTCTTCAGTGTCACATAGATTAAAAAAAAAGTTTGACCTATTTGACTTTAAAAACAATGTTCTTTACAACAATCTTTTTCAAATAGGAAAACATAAGGACTATCAAGAGGAAATTTGTAGGCACCCCAGATGTCAAAGCCTCTCAGTGTAAAAGATACTTTCCTGGATGTTAAAGACAGACACTCTTTGCCTACGATCACATCAGACTCCTGCAGATTCTGATGCGAGTGGCAGAAGGTGGTTATAATGCGGTCATCCACAGGCTCCTGATAGCTCTTAATGTAAAACTAATGTCCTGTAATAGAAGCCCACACATGATATAGAGAATTGGAGGACCTTTGTAAATATAGACACAGGCACTTAGGAATCTACAGACCACAGTTTGAAGCTATTTCAGAAAGAACTGTTGTTGTGATTAGAGTATAAACGCAAAGACCCCTACACATCGTAAGTCCTCAGTAAATGGGATATGCTCATTTTTATGGTTTTAATAATAGGAGCCAACAACCAAGAATATTTTTTCCTAAGGGTGACATGGGTCAGGTATAGCTGGCCAGATTGTCTTTTGTTCTTTTGAGCCAGACATTTGACAGGCTGACATGATTACAATGTCTTTTTCTCTACCTTTGTAAACTTATCAGCTAGATGTGTCAACTTTGTGACCCTGCGCTATGGGGAGAAGACTCAAATGAGCTGAGAACTGGTGATGGAAAATATTCCCTGTAATGAAGTCAGGGTGCTAAACAAATGAAGGGACTTGTTGCACTAGACAAGAGAAACTGATATAACATTGAAATATAAACACATCACTTGGTTCTTTTTCCTTGCCTTCCCATTTTTGGTTTATATATGATTTACTGTATGTGATCGTTGCAGAGGCATCAATTTTACAAAGCTGCTTTACATGTTGTTGCGTCGATTTATTTCTGCATTTGTCTTAATATTCACTGTCACCTTACAAACTAGTTCATCTCCTGCCACTGTCTGGGAAAGCCAGTGTGAAATGAAATCTAGCACATGATTCCTTTGGAAGCAGTGCCGAGCAATTCAGTGGTTTTATGGTATGTTTATTAAATACCAAGTAGGTACTAAGACTCATCTATGGTACAGTGTCAAGCCAAAAAAGACATTTTCTGCTTGTGTAGAATTTACAGTCTGATGTACAAAAGGGAAATACTCAATTGTTTCTCTTTCTTTGGCCAAGTTTTCTTTCTAAATCAATAGCGAATTGTTTTCTTCCAAAGTAAGATGAAGTTCACTACACGCATCTCAAATACTAAATCGGGGATGACGAACTTGTCTGAGGCAAGGTGCACACTGCTGCATCTATGAACGTGACAGGCATCACTGGACAACCCCTCACTGAATCACCGTGTGTACCCAAACCTTGCTCTGAAAAGGTTTTCTAGACAGGCACTGCCCACTGTTAAAAAAAGACAAATTGTAACTAATTGAGTTTTTTTTTTATTTTGGCCCTCAATCTGAGGCGGAGCAGAAAAGATAAGTGGTAAACAAAGTATAGAAAGATCTTTTAATCAGGGCATGGGAGAGTCGGGGAGCTGCAAAGAGGCGCAGGGGCTATCAGCTCTAACAAGGGGATGAAGCTTTTATTAACTCTTGCTGGGGTGGTGCTAAAGTAGCTGGTGACGGTGAAGCAGGAGTGATGTTTCATCTGGGGATTGGGGGCCTTTGGTGCGCGCGGGAAGGAAGGATATGAAGTCTGGCAGGGAACAGGAAGAAGAAGTCTGAAAAGGTGCCTTTTTGTGATCACCTCGCCATGTTGGAGCTCTGCCATGATGACCTGGCAGATTTGTGTGGACAAAAACTTATCAATAACTGTCCTCCTTGGCTCTTTGTGATTTAACTTGGCAAATGTAACCAATTCCAGAAAGGTCAAATAAGCTGCCCCAAATGACTCCATTTCACAGGTGCAAATCAGGAAGCTGGACCTTGGTTTCCTGAATCTCTCTTTATCTCATCATCCTAAAACTGTCTCTTTTAGCCCATCACACATCTCTATCTTTTTGTCATAAAGTACCTCCAAGAAGAGACATATTAAAATACGAATGTTTGGAGAAGAAGGAACATTTTGTAATTGTATATTGAAGACAAAGTGTAACTGAATAATTCCATTCTTCATTTCTTTTTTAAAATTTTTCTGTTTCATCAACTGCTTTCTGCCAGCTTCGTGATAAGAGAGGTTGTGCTTCCTTGCTCAGAGTAGAATCTCAGGTTTGGCTCTTTTGTGTCAAGTCTTGAAATCATGATGAGTCATATCTAATTCTTATGTTTAGAGCCCAATGTGGCAGTTAAGTAGTCTGGATGAATCTGGCACTTTTGTGACACAAGGTAATTTTGGCAAGTATTATTCCAATTTTCACTTTGGTTTCTGATTTGAGTATAGGATTCCAAGTAAGAGTAATATAATCCTTATATCATTGTTATTGTTGTATAATTGAATACTTTAATATCAGGGTTATACTTTTCAAGTATCCTTCTAAAACATATTTCTAAACCATCACAAATTTCTTAACAGCTGCACTCAGAAGGCTCCTTAGAGAGCTGAAACAATTGTCTTCCAGTGCACATGAAACAGTATCAAAAGTACTGACTAGTTTGTCAAGTCATCTTTGGGGGGAGTGTATTATTATTTTTTTATTTTAAACTTTTAACTTTAAAAAGCAAAACAGAAGAAGGATAGAAATGATACAGAATTTCAAAAAAAAGTAGGAAATTAACACTACTTAATTATCACATATTGTTATTTTAGAAGTAGGTATTCAGGTTACAAGATTTAGGCGTGAGAAAAATGATCAAAGCACAAACTGTTCTTTTTAATGAACTAACAGAGATTAGTAGCACAGTTATCTATCTTGTTTATATGTATACATACACACATATATAATGTATACCTATATACATATAATCTTTTCAATTCATCTTATCTAAAGCCAAACTATGTTTTTTCATTTTCATTGTTAGTGACATCAAGAATTATATAATAAAACAATGGTAGTTAGCATTCATTAATTTTGTTTTCAAATTGACTAATAATATTGACAGCATTTGGTAAAAATTGTTTCAGCATATTTAACCTTGAGTTTTCAAATTCAAACCATTGTAATGTATATAAATAGCTTAAGGCCACCAAAGAATAAGTCTAGCAGCGAAATTGGTTCAGAGATATATTTGTTGCAAAATCTGGATTATGCAAAACCTCTGTCTGGGGGCCAAGAATAAGAAAGAGCATTTTCCATAATTTCTGCCACTGTTTGGTCATACAATAAAAAAGTATTACTAAAGTCCCTTCAGTCAAATCTGCATCAATTTGAGCATAAAGGTGAATAATGAGTCTGTAGTAATATAAATATATAAATGATTACATAAATAATAAATATAGTCCTTCTGTACAGTAGAATGCCAGCTCGTAAAATTAGAAATAATGGTGTTATTTGGAAAACCCCAATTTAGTATCAACCAAAGAAATGAATGATTCAGTAAAGTATAATCAATGAATGGTAGTATTTGATACAGAGTATGATATTTGTATAATCTCAAATTATCTCCATAGCATCCCACCTTCAATCAAAAAACTTTGAATGCAAGGAAGAAATAACAGCTGTGCATTAGATGGAAATCATCTAATTCAAGTGACTGAGATTATTATGGGCTGTAATAGGACATTTAGAAATAGTGTCACACCTGATAGAATGCCATAAGGATAACAGTATTCTACCAGTGGCACTGAGGTTTAAGAAGCAAACTCTAAATGTAATGATGAAATAGACCCAGAATGTGGTTTACTCTGCATGACAACTGCCCAGTAATAATGAACAGAGTCAGATATGAAAATTCAAGGAAACACTGAGGAACTAGTCCAGATGCAGGGAAACTGGGAAGGTATGATATTAACTATGTATAGTGTATGCTCATGTTTTGAGGCACTTCCCCACAAAGAAGACAGTGAGATCTTCATGAAACTTGAAGGAAATGTGGACAAAGTGGAAGGAACATGTGAATATCAACTTACCTGCTGATAAGCCACCAGGTTGGTGCTGTGGTTATACATTAGCAAACACTTGTTTGTGAGAGATTGACACTGCAGTATTGACAGTAGTGCGCTATCAGTTCTGCTGCTTGCACTTAGTCCAAAAGACAGATGAATGATAGGGTTCTGACAATCACTCTGCAAGTTTTATATTATGTAGCAAAGGAAATGTGTGCTCATTTGACAGTGTTTACATGTGCTTTTGTCTTAATAGATGTTTATTTCATTTGCACATCCTTTTAAGCACATTGCATGTTTTATCAATTTCATCACCACATTAACTTTTTAGACTGATATTAAATGAATGAGATATCAAATTAAGAGAAGTGAGAAACAGGGATTATGAATATTGGCTAAAGTCATCCCACAAGTAAGTTTTAGAAAGAGAATACAACTCAAATCTGATTTTCTTAACTGCTATGTTTGATCATAGACTAAAAGGAGGGAAATATTTGGTGATTATAGTAATGTAATTGCTAGGTCTGGGTGTTTGTCACCTCTAAAACTTGTTGAAAATTAATCCCCATAGTGATGAACTTGAAATTTCAGCACTAGAGGAAACTGAGGAGTGAGATTGTGAATTTGAAGACATCCTGGGCTACATAGTGGGTTTGAGGCCAGCCTAAGCTATATAAAGAGGACTTGTCTCAGTGCACTGCAAAAAAAAAAATTGCATATAACTAATACCTCTAGGAGTAGCATTTTAGAGGTAATTAGATTTGGATTAGTTCATGAGGTTGGGGTCTCAAGAACTGCATTAGTTGCTTTGCGACTAGAGAAGGCAGAAAAACCCAAGTAAACAGTATTATCACTTCTTAGTATGTGATGTTTTTTATTGCTTTCGGACCCTGCAGAGACTTTCCACCAACAAGAAAGCTCTCAGCAGGTGCATCAGTCTTTCACACCTGCACTGCATAGCCTCCAGAACTGTGAGATGGACAAAATGCCATTCTCGATCAATTTCCCAGGGTGTGGTATTCAGTTGTAGTAACAAAATAAATCAGTACAGTAGCTATAGCTTGAGCATTTGAAAATTACACATTTACAAATTAGATTTATTTTATACTGGGGAGATAATGCTACCAAACACTTGTGGTAGGCATTGTTCTTGGTGGTAGGTGGGATTCAAGGTATATTTATAAACATTTAAACATGATATCTAGGTACAAAAGCAAAAGGAGACTATATAAGAAATCATCAGAAAGAAGTAAATTAAGGGTGGTAGATGGTATTTGCTGTGGTAATGAAACCAGGACACATTCGAAGTAATGTGACAACCTTGGTGAGCGTAGTTTCTGCTTTGGGATTTGGTTCTTTGCCAAATTACATAATTCAGGAGTATTGTCACTGAACAAGTAGGTAAACTCCTCTGAGCTTATATCATTACTTTTAAAATGGAATAATAATGCTGTTAGAGCATTTTTGTAAAACGATTTAAGTATAAATTTACCAAGCACACATACTGATACATAGTACATACTCATTAAGTAGCAATTTTGCTTCATTAACATTCCTACATTTTTGAAGACCTAGTTTCTCCTTTGTAGGGAGGAAAAGGGAAATCAAGCATCACGTGATATTCAAAGTACAGACATTATTTCTATGTTATTTTTATATGCCTTCCTATAGTACTTCATTTTTCCAGATATTCATCTGGGGTAACAGCAGACAGTGATAGCAGTTAACTACTTAAAACCTCATTTGCAAAGATCCAATTTGATAGAAAATAAATGGAGCCCTTTGTGAAGCTATTTTTGAGTGAAAAATGACAATTACAGGAGAATGTACTGATCAAGGTGCATAGGAATACCATCAGCCCTTCACCTGCTTCTTTTTCCGTTGTTAGCATCCACACTTTGGCATACATATCCCATTGCTGGAACTCTACAAGGGCACTTATATTTATTTTTTGAGTCACACCTATCCTGTGAGAATAATGGTGCCAGAATGCCAAGACATTTTTCCACCTGTGTCTTAAAAGAGAGCACCTTTCCTCTTCGGTTACTTCCTTTGTGTCTCAATGCCATTCCCAGCTCTGGGTATTTAACTGTAATTTCTCACTCAGTGACAAAACTCCAGATTTGTTGGAGCAATTTTGGAATTCAAGATGAAACAGGCTCCTTGTATTACTGTGAACTGAGGTACCCAGAAGCCCCTATGAATTTCCTATTTTCATATGCACCAGATTTTCACATTCTGAAATGTTTCTTATGGGAACATGAGAAAACAGTTATAATTAAACTTAAGTAGAGAAAGTATTTTTAACACACTCTGTGGGATATATCCTGGAGAAAGGCCCTTGAAGGCAAATCCTACGTTACCAGACACCTGGGAGTCCCTAAGTCAGAAAGGTCCCTCTTTCTTTCCTCACTAGCTTAATCATATATATTTAGTAAATGAACAAAAATGCTTACTTAGGGCAAAGACATAGAAACAAGGACCTTCATTTTATCCATGTCCACGTTTCACCTTAAAGCAATGCATAGCTATTTCTTGGCTGAAACAGAAGTAGATTTGCATTCATATATAAAAATGCTATGTTACTCAGAAATCAAAGCAAAGTATTTGCAAAAGAATCATCTGCTACTTGCTTTGTGGGAGAAAATAAAATAGTCATCAGATTCTGAGAAAGAAAAAGATTTATCTATTGCCCATTCCCTTTTCCTCTTATTTTCTCCTGGATCGAATAAAAGCACTTTTGTTTGAATTACCCACACTCAAGACATTTATTTCCTTCTTTTATAATAACAAACTACTATAAAGATAATGGCTTAATACAAGACAAACTTATCATCATTCAGTTATGGTAGTCAGAAATTCAAGGTGGGTCTCACTGGGCTATAATCAAGGTGACAGCTGTGATGTGTTCTTTGTAGCGTCCTTAAGAGACAGTGCATTTTCTTTTCTTCCTCTATCTTCAAAGTCAGCATATAATGTCTTCAATTCCATACCCCGATCTCCTCTTCCACATTCCTTTCCCACTTAAGAGGGTCATTATTACATTGGGCCTAACTGGGCAATACAAAGTAATATTCCCATCTCCAAGTCAATTAAATAGCATCCTTAATTCCCCTTGCCACGTGAAGTAACATACCTCCACAAATGTAGGAGGTTAGGAGGTTGTGATTTCTGGGTGGCCATATTTAGCCCAATATTAAAAAAATTATAACAATAAAAATCAATAATATAAAACCACATAGAAAAATAGAAATTTCATAAACGTTGTGTTTACTTAAGCTAGACACAAACAGTGGCATTCTAAAAATATTGCATATTCCGTGATTTTATTTTTTTAAATTACAAACTAAGTTATGTGTGTAGTACCTTTCTAGAGTCTGTAGACCCTAGAAGCCCAGGAGGAAGATTGGGTATTTCTGGTACTGTCGTTTGTGTCTCTTAGTGCTGAATGCATGAATGTGCTTAGTTAGTTGAAATTTATGGTGCTGTTAATTTATAATATGTGGGGGCTGGGGATTTAGCTCAGTGGCATAAGCAACTGGGTGGCAAGTGCAAGGTCATGAGTTCGATCCCCAGTAACGGGAAAAAAAATTTATAATATGTGTACTTTCTGTTTATATATTACAACTTCATAACTTTCATAAAAATGTGTTTACCACAAGATAGAGGAAATGTTACACATTTATCTTTATATAAACCACAAATATACAACATCACACAAGCCACTTTGAATATCAAAATTATACCTGGAAATTATTATCTGCCAGTATTTTGTTAAAATATAAAAATGCATCATTCAGCAATTTTAATTAATTTTTAAATACATTGACAAATATTTGTAAATGGGGAGAGGTTGTGAGAAAATCACTTATCAAAATGTGTGAAAATAATAGGTGAGAATCTAAAATCAGATGTGCCCATCCTATTTTATAAATAAACATGGTTAATTTCATTTACTATTCTTACATCATTCCTTTGCTAAATTTATGTCCCTAGTTGAACTGTGGTATAACTAACAGTAAGTTTACTTTTTCCATGAAATCAATGAAATTTTTGTAACAACATTGATTTTTGCAAGTTCCCCATCTATCTGAAGGACAGTCTGTGACTCCCTGCTTCATGCTATTGGAGCCAGCCAGTATGTGACCACAGATCAGCCCCTCACAGTCTAGCAGAATGGTGGAGAACCTGTGGCACCCATGCCTTAGTGGGCTGGTATACATCATGGAAGCCCTAAGCAGTTCATCGTCACTGCTCTAGCACAGTGTATTTTGATGCAAGTTAAAAATATTTCTTTTCAAAGCAACTCAAGTACATGTATGATTAAGTACACATGCAAATGTTCCATTCTGTGATGAATGAAGTATAACATATGTATTCAACCAAAGATTTTTGCTTCAACTGCTGCCTATTTGTAGACAAACCCACATTAAGTGATTCTTCAGAAAAGTATCACTTCAGGCTAGTTTCAAAGAGGAAGGTATACTCTTGAGGAATGCTAGTATTTCACATATAAGGAGGTTTAAAAAAATGAACTTTACATTCACTATGACTAAGTGGATGTTGGTTATGATTCCCAAAATACATTATAACATAGGAAGCCTGAGTCATTCAGTTTTAGAGTCCCTGTGAATGTGTATATCCACTATCTCTTCCTGCATTAAAGAAGAGAGAAGACAACACACTCTCTAATAACCTACCATTTGCAAGATATGAAAGAATTTTTTCCAATTTGGATTGTTCTTTTCCTGTTAGTCCCTGTCTTCATCAATAAAAAATAATAAGAATCCAGCACATAGTGAAATATCATGCTAAGCTAATGGTAAATAACTGAATGTATGGGTGAAATCAGGATAAAGGGAATATACCTAAGCTGGTAGATTTTATACTGAATGCAGTGGAAAAACTGAGCTATAGACAAGTGCCTCAAAATCAGTGCTTTAATGATTTTAAGCATTTTGAACATAAAACCTGTTCATCACAGAAAGACTCCCTGGAGAATTCAGTGGCATTAAATAGTCAGCAGAGAGTTTGGTTTGGTAATCTGAACCATGCCTGTCCAGAAGTGGATGTCTGACTACTTGATTCCTTTGGAACATATGACCAAACATGAATATTTCTGGATATTAAAAATATATGTTATGAGCTAACATAGATGGATTATTTCCTGGACCAAGAGAGTGTTGTGATTATTAACAAATGAAAAAAAAGATTCCCACGTATTCGTCGAATACCAATGCAGCCTAAATATCATAGCAGCCGAGGATCTCCCAAGGGCAGTATGATCACTCTTTTTTTGTGCATTTCCCCCTTACCTTTATTTGCAAAAACTTTCTTGAGGTTAGCCACGTTTAAAACACTACAGAAAGTTAAGAGTTGAAGATAACCAGACCTTTACTCCCCAGAACTCATTTTCCAGTATCTCAGTTAGAGAATCTAATCTGTTTAATCAAAGTTATCTAGTACTGAGGACCTACTATGAATCAGATATTTTCGTCGATATTAAGATTCAAATGCAAATACATTGTCAACCTTGTCTATCACCCATTGGAACCTTTTCCTTGTCTGCCATCTGCCTGACATCAAATCACGTTGACCACGTACTTCCACCGAATACTGCTGAGTGTTTCTAGCCATCCGCCCACCCCCCGAAAAACAAAACAAAACAAAAAACCCCCCTCACTTTGGCCTTGTAAACCAGCCATTACTATTCTCAGCTCACACTTGTATTCTGCCTTCTGGTGGTCTGGCAACATATTTAGCAAATGTAGCAGAATCCAAAAACAGCCCTTATGTCTTTGGAAAACCTCCAGTGGCTTACCAGAAAGAATTCTTTCCTGAAATGGACAGTCCTTGGCAGACACGGGCTCTGACCAGCCTAACATTATGCTTTTTCTTTCTTGTCCTCAATTGAGAGAGAAGTAGAGAAGCCTTAAGATAGATAGAGTATGCGCCAGTCAGAGGAATAGAGTTGGCAAAAATTCTTATCCATGCAGACAGCCAAAGTCAAGTGTTTTGGATTGTACGCCAGAGCTGATCTTAAGGATCAGAATCCAGAATGGCATACTTAAGCAGAATTACATTCATATGTTCAGACGACCCCTAGAAAGAAACATGCAATCACTCATTTAGCTACTCAGTTCTATGAGTAACGCAAGTAATTTTACAGTCAGTTCTGAGAGAATACACCTGTAGAAAAGAAACTTCTGTCTTCTAGAAAATAATACAGTTATGAATTTGTATGTTAACTTTGAAAGAGTACCAAATGCTTAGGGCACACTTTGGAGCAGTAGAAAAACTGTCGGCTTATTCTTTGCAGAGAATCTTAAATGAGTTTCAGCCATCCCCCCCCAACCCTTTTCTGACTATGGGAATTTAGACTAGTTAACTAAACTGTATGAGTTTCTTCATGGATCAAATTGGAGTGCAAATTCTATGTTCCTAGTAACATTGTTGTGATGGTTAATAAGCAAAACAACCCAATGTATTATAAACACAAGGTATTAAAATGAAAATTTATTCTGGCGGCATTATGTGAACAGTGGAAATGTTTTAGAAAACAGAAATTGCATAGAATTGCTACATCACTAACGAGAGAAAGTAAGTCTATTTTTTGGTATACGAAGGGAAAACTTAAGAAGAAAACACAAATTACTTAACACAGACTTTTGGTCATTCCAAGAATTGAAAATAGTTATACTACTTTATTTTAATTATGCCTCAAGGTTTGAGTGGGGTTCAAGTGATTTTCTTGTATGATGTTACATTGAGACACACATCGTGTGTGTGTGTGATGTCTCTTAAACATTTGATTTGATATTTTGATTCAGCCAGGTTCCATAGACATCAGAAAAAGAAGCTACAAATGGCAAGTACCCTATATTCCAGGCACAAATACCAGAAAAAAAATCATACTCCTGGAAGGACTGAAAAATTCAATCCCAAATTAAAGGCAAACCATTTTCCCAAGAGAATTTCATGTTAGTGTATTAATGGTTATCCTTCTAGTCTTTATTATAGTCAGTCTTTTGCAACTGAAAATAAGCACTCCTGGGAGGGCTGATATGATTAAGTGGTGCAGAGCTGATGGTTTTTCAACACAATAACTAGCTTGTCATCGGAGAAATGTAAGAAACCAAAATATTATAGGCTTTAGAGTCATAATGATCTTGATTTGACCAAGACTGCAACATTTTACAATTATATGACCATAAGTGATATTCTTAAACTTTGTAATTCTGTTCTTTCATTTATAAAATTGTGAACACATGCATACACACAAGTATATTAGTACATATAGGCATGTATACATGTGTATGAATATGTATGTGTGTATGTATAAACTAATATTTTTTCTTTTAGTTAATTTATTTTTGCTTGTGCTTTCAACAAGGAACATTTAACTTTGTTAATATTCTTACTCAAGAGAAGACATTCAAAAAGATAGTGGTTGGTGCTGGTAGTTTATCAATTGAGGTATGTAGACAATGTTACAAAATTCCACTGCTGTGCTTCCAGCACAGGAGGAAGGCACCATGAGAGAAGAAAATGGGGCAAATAGGGAACAGATGATGTAGGAGACAATGTACAGGAAAGACAT